>JAFFZH010015738.1:225142-265889 GCA_018420115.1 Euura saliciscinereae | reverse complement strand
CACCGCTTGACATCGACAATTACCATTTTGTGCAGTTTTCAAGAATACGTCTTCATTGTTGCATGAAACAAAGAAGTTTTCCGATATATATCTTCGGAATTCCATCTAGAATTGTGCTGTTGGTTCCTTTTTCGCGCTCCTGACGCGTAGGCTTTGCTATCAGTGAAAACAAGTGAAAACCGGTACGGTCGTTTACCAACCAAGTAGCCGCGTTACTTGTTTCCACTGATATCAAAGCCTACGCGTCACAGACGCGAAAAAGAAGGTGATAGCGAAATTTCGTATGAAATTCTGAACACACACATCCCAAAATATCTTCGTTCCACGCAACAACAACGCGACAAAATCCTTTTTCCTAACTAAAATGATCATTGCCGCTGTCAACTGGTGGCTACGGCCTTTACCAATTTAGTTAGGAACAAGGATTTTGTCGTTATTCTTGTGTGAAACAAAGATATTTTGGAATGTATGTGTTCAGAACATTGATCATACAGAGATCAGTGGTTCAGAATTTCATGCGGAAGTTCGCTGTCATCCTTGTTTTCGCGCCTGTTACGCGTAGGCTTTGATATCATTGGAAATTAGTGACGCGGCGACTTGGTTGGTGAAGATTGATCAATTATTTATTCCAAACGAGAAACTTTTTTTGTGCTCAAAACAAAATTATTATCACCGAACTGGAACTTTTTTTTCAATCTGACCTATGGGATTCGTGATGTGCGGTGACCCTAAAAAACCTTCGGGCCCCAACTGTAATCCAAATATCCGTTCATTCGTCCCTAAAATTGATCAGCCTTTTCATTGTATCTTTCCGAATACGGTATTTAAAATAATTTGAGAAGTACGAGACCAATCATAGCCAAAATGTGAACGAATTCTATAAGTTTGAAAAAATCGCGGCGATTGAGACCAAATTTATGAAAATGAAATCACTTGTTCTCGAGATATTGTCGAAAAAAAAGAACGGATCACGTACGTACATACATGCACACACAAACCCAACGTCCATCTGAAAACTGTTGGAGGTGATTCACTAGACTTCCGGGATTATTATACCTAACAACGGTGTTTTTTGTCTGAAAACAGGGGAATGTCAAGTTATAGAAAATGATCGAAGTTGTATTCACCGAAAATGAAACACAGTGTATAGCAATATCACATTAAAAATGAATCTGAATTATATAATAAAGCGGAAACGTCAGATTTATCATTCAATCGTTACCCATTTTTTGATTCTTCAGGATTTTAAGGCTTTCGAAAAATGATATGGAAAACAACAGATATTCGATTATGAGGAGAGAAAGATAAAAAAATTGAGATTGTATTAAGACTTCCCAAAATCTAGGAGGCACTTCCTTCACAAATCATGTCTATGCGCATAAAAATGATAAAAACCCGATTCAGAAGTTCGGGAAATCAACTCCAGCAATTAGCTCTCAATTGGAATTTCAATTAATTGTCTGCAGGTACTTCAATTCCCACATTTGACTCCGCGTCGATTAACGACGCGATACGTTTAATCGGTGCAACCCCTATGACTCTGGCACAGTTACATACATTCTAGCAATTAGGACTCTCATTTGGACTGCGGACTAATCAAGGTTCAAAATCGCATACGATGGCGTGTTCGTAATTCTTCATTGATTGTTGAAAACTATTTTACATTGCGAATGAAGCACAGAATATGGGCAAGGTACTCATAAATAACATCTTTTAGATGAAAAATCAATATTCTTGGTTCAAGGAAAACATGTTTGTCCAGTCAAATGATTTTCCAATATCAAGATATGCTGAATTACGACACACAAAAAATGATCAATCTGTTACCAACTGAATTGGTGGACTATACCTTCGTCTTTAATCTCTGAATCTATGATCTAAGATCAGAACGAATGCCGGTTGTCCGCTTAGTAATGATCGATATGTCGTCCAAGCTACGTACATCGAAAGTGCACGAGGGAAGCCGGTTCGGTCTACCAAGTAAACTGGTCGAAATCATTTATAAATTCATCGTGTTTTTGCTACCGTTTGCCTGTAACTGCATCAGACCAGACTCTAATGTGCACTGGCGCAACGTCTAACTTCGTATATACGATCATTATGCCATCTGCTGAAAAAATGAATGCTGCTCGGATTAATATTCCGAGTTATAAGAACCCCGATTTTACGTCATCGCCATATTAACTCTGCCGACACAGCGTAGGTTTTCCTTCGGTATACTTTTACCAACAATTTGTTTCAGTTCAATGCCTGTAAATCGACGTTACAAAACTCGATCATAAAATTTACACATACTTTGTTCTCTTCCTGCATGGTATCATCTAAACATTCGCTTTCTCTCCGAGGTCAACGTTTTATCATGATTTCAACTTCACCAATGCCAATTTTCAAGGAAATTCAACAGAACTATAGTATAGTTTTATTGAAACTTCTATTTCCACGATCTCCAAGATTTTCGTGGACTTGGATATTCTGGACGATTCATTTTGGATTTAGCTAAATTTTTCAAACTAAAAAACACTACGTAAGGTCACATGAAATATAAGTGTTATTCATTTCAGCCACTTAGGAGACATTATTCATGAATATTTTTTACCGAATGAGAAACATATCAAGAAGAAACGAGTCCAGATGCACAGGTTTACGTTTAGAGTAGATGCAAGCGATTCTGTGACCTATGGTGCAAAGAAAACTAACATAATCCGATGTGTGGTCGAAATTTTTTATACCGATTCTGAAACTAAAATCATGCTTACGAGGCGATTGAACCGTTATTATACGAATATGTTATTCAACAGAGAAAACCGATCGAGGTAGAATGCTGCTCTTTAATTAGAAGAAACCTTTCTCATTTTTATTACATACTGATAATTGGGCGATTTTTTTAGTCATACAAGAAAGATTCCGCGGGTTAGCTATCATCGCCTAATGCCTCTTTACGTTCGTTAATTTTACCCATGATGATTTTGGCGGGACAATGAAGGGCCAATGACTCAACATCTGATCATTTCGATTGATAGAATAATCGGGTAATTGATTTATAATATGGTTATCGACCGCGTAGACTAACTTACTGCCGCGCTTACTTACCGCGGCAGGTCTGATTAGAGGAATTTCACACCTCCGATTTCTGCAAACCAGCCGGCCAACACCTCGCAATTAAAATTATAGTAATTCGCATAAATTAATGACTGAATTATTATTTTCCTGTCAAACAGGTAAAACGTGTGGTATCGAATTGTAATAGTATTCGGAGTCGAGGCGATTTCGTACTTTCTAGACTTTAGTATCGGCCAGGCTCGGTGCTGCAGGTATGGGAATCTGTATTGCCTTAGGGGACTTACTTCAGAAGTCGCGCAATCTCCATCCTTGGATTCGAAACTGGAGCACATAGACTCAAGAAAAGCTAACTAACTAACCAACTAATCGTAACCTCGTTTTATTTAAGTCAAATAAATACTGATTAATGACAGCTTTTCCATTCAACTCACCTCACGACAATCGCCATGAGAAGAATTTTCAAAATTACCTATCCAATTAACATCAATGGTGTTAACATGATTCTGTTCTGAGTAATCAGGACGATTTGATGAATCCACAACCGGTGATGCGTTGAAAACACTTTCGATTCCTTATCGTACGTTTCCGGCCTTCCGAATCCATGATGCATAACCAACAAGTTTATTACAAAATAATAGCGAGTCTTACACTTTCAACATTTTGCAAGAATCCATAGCGCTTCTGAAGTCTATTCGCACGGTAGGTAGGCGTGCTTACGTAATTGCAATCATAAATTTACCACACTTAGTGATTTTAACTTCCTATTACATTTTTACTATGGATAATCTGTTTGTAACAATGCAACTGAACTCGCCGCATTGATTGAATAATTTTATTTAGAAATCTACCATGTTGCTTACAGCATTTGAAGTACTTGAATCACTACGTCCAGACTTCATCACCAAATCTGAAAATCACCAGTTTGTCATCGATTAATCGTTCTTATCGCATCTAAATACACTGGATTCATATTTGATTAGGAAAAACAGTTGGTATTCTGAAAAAGGCCTCGGTCGTCCAAAGTTAGATGCAAACTGTATAGAAGTAAACCGTGCCAAGGTGGCAACCCATGTCGTTCAACTTCCATACGGATCCATATTCGCGATCTATCTATAAATCTAGGAACGTGACACTCTTGAAGTCAACCGAACAATAGGCGATTCTTGATTCTTCATTGTTTCACTGGACTGTCTTTGCTCCAGCGGTGGGCCACCGTTTAGCCACAGGAACCGGGGTGCCAATATATGATACGAAGTTAGCGAGGTGTCAAGTCCACTCACAATTCGGGGGTAAGGGGACGAGAACAAGGGGCTAGAAGGGCCGACATGCGAGGTGAAAGGGGTCTCGAGGCGGTCTTGGTGCATTGCAAATGCAACGGGCCCCCGCCCGTACTTTACTGGGTCTGGGCAGGGCAAGGCCCCAGTATAAAAGCAAACGCAACTGCCCCTTAGGTACGTAGTGTTTTCCAGCAAATCGTCCAAGAAAAACTATCTACCATGCAGCTCGCTGTAAGTTTCTCAGAACTAACTGATTCTCCAAAGTATCGCTGGTCTAAGATAATCGGGGCTCACTTCTCAGTCAGAACTTTGGAATTGCGGGTTTGCTGTCGGTTCTTTGTAAATTCTTTTGCTACTGTCATTTTCGAACCCATGTGGACAGCATAATGTGGCATACTCAGTTTCCTCGACACGTGGAGAAATAAGGCTTATAGGGTTCTAGTTATTCACTCGCCCAACTATCGATTTCGATACCTTTTTATACCCTACGTGAGTCTGCTATGACATTGTGCAGGTTCAAACGCTGCGACGCCTCCGCAATTTTGTTAATTGCAATTTCATGTAACCGTCGGTAAAAATTTGTCGAATATTAATCCGACCAAAATTCAGCACTGGTAGACTAACTTTATCTGTTCAAAAATCGAAATAGTTTAGTATTAGAAGTAAAATTGTGAATTGAAACGTCATAGATCCGAAATCATCAAATTTTCATAATTTATATTTATCTATTATTAAGATGTATTTCGAATTTGATTTAATAATCTTATCCTCCTTTCAGATTGTCCTGTTCGCCGTCGTGGTCGCCGTCAGCGCGCACCCAGGTCTGATCGACCCATGGGCGTCCCCGGTAAAGTGTTTGAACTTAATAAATAAAATAAATTGCTTATAAAACACTATTGTATTGCCTAACTAAATTAATCGTAACTCTTCCGGTTTCATTGGAAGCTAGTTAGTAAAAATTGATCAACCTCCTATACATAGTATCTTGATTGACTCTCGTGCCAATTATTTCCGCAAACTTGAATAATCATGATTTCTGACATAATCCGTGTCTCACACTCATTACATTACTCAATTCCCCGGGGGGAATTTTATCTTGTCTACACATACTTCAAAAGTCTGTCAGCCAGAAACGGCAATGCAACGAGTTTTGCAGATTCAGTTAACTTTCTCTAACTATAAATATCCTTCACCTTTTTTTCCCTTCTGATTCTACGGATTTTTCTCATAACATATTCCATGACCATCCGCCATCTACGGAATGGAATAAACTCGTGATTCTCGTCAGTCTTCGATAAATTGACGTCAAACTAAAATCTCTGTCAAAAATTCCAGGTGGTCCATGCACCAGAACCTCACTACATCAGTGTGGGCCATGCCGTAGCTCATCATGCTCCAGTCGTCCATCCCCAATACGTGAAGATCGCTCAGCCTGCACCAATTCCAGCTCTTCACCCCCAGCCCTTGAACATCAAGGTCCCCCACACCCAGTCCGTCAGGTTGCCTCTTGGCCACGTGAAGATCCCTCATCCTCATCTGATCGGAGTTGAGGTTGCCCACCCAGAGCCCGAGCCCATAATCGCTAAGCAAGTCGTCCACAAGGCAGTCCACCCCATCCACGTTGCCGCCCCAGTCCATGGCTGGTAAATTGAGGAATAATTAAAACCACCGTACGATAGACGAGTCCCTGGTTGTTCAATGGCGTTGAACAAAAATCAACTGAGGCCATCTGGAGTATTACGTACGTGAAAATTTTTATATTTTTTTGTTCGGTATTATTGCAAAATAGTGAGAGAAGAATCATTACTTCGACAGATTAATCTGTTGAACGTGAATTTTTGTCTTCAAAAATATCCGGCTGGTTATCATTATCGGCGGATGTTAATTTCGGAAATCATACAAAAACAAGACTGTCTGGAGTTGAGATTTTTAATTTCATGCGAGATTTTAATGATTTTATCGTTATGTTTTTTTGTCATTCAAAAATTTCGAAAAACTCTTACAGTTGTTTTCTATTTTGTACAGAACAGCGAGAAAATGTTCAAAGTAGTTGAATAATTCAGGGACTAAGGACCACCAGGCATTGAATCTAAAAAAAAATCTTTATTTCCTAAAAACACAAAAAAAAACTAAAAAAAAAAACGCCCTTTCAAATACACACACCAATTGCGTATTCTTCTTGTGCGGCATGTGATATTGAAGAAGACGAAAAAAAAACAACAACGAAAAAAAAACAGTTTTCAAAATATCTACTCTAATTCTCTACTATATGTAGAATTGTGTACTTTTTGCATCCTCATTGTAATTTATTTTTCTCTATAATAAAAAGTAACTTTTACATATTGTGATAAACACGCATCTATTGTCTCATATCTGTACCTCGTCATCTTTATACGATTTAGTATTCATAATGTGCAAATAGAAATAGCTGTATGTACACATCGTTCAGTACAGGGCGAACGAAGGTATGGGACCAACGTTGAGTAAGGAGATAGTCACCGTGGGAGATAGGTAAATAACAAAAAATATATATATATATATGCATAGCCGAGCCTTCGCATGGCTAATGCTACACAACTATCACTTTAGTGTGTAATAGAGCAAAAAGTGAAGTAATTGAGGTCTTACATCCGCAGTTGTGTCATAACAGGGAAAATAAAATATTCATCACGCGTACGTATACGTAGAATGAATTTTCTGTCGCATAATTTAATTGATCTTACACATGATGTGGCGTGCCTGTGGACACAGTGTATGTATATCGCTTGATAAATGGCATTCACCAAGGCCCATTGATTTACTAACCCGAAGAACGTAAATCAATTTTTCAGTTACCACGGTAACGCACTCGCCAATACACAACTTTTCTCATACCGTTTGCATTTCAATGTTACTCACAATAAGGGACAGCTTGCTAAACATACACACTGGACACTCGACACACATTCGGTTCGAGGGTGGAACTTTGGACTTCTAAGTGTCAAAGCGAAACTACCCTGTCTCCGTATCGTTAGCTTGTTACTTATGGATCGATCGATTAGTCTTCACTGCCTTAGGTATACCATTGCTAACTTCGCTTGGTCTCGTCTAATTTTACCCCTAATGATTATTTCCTGCTTAGGTAGCTCATGTCAGCTTGGCTATACCTTTCATGAGTAAGAAATTAGTGTATGATTCCCAATTGCTTGATTTTTTTATATGATGATCGGATGATCGGATTTGAAGCAGCTCGTTGGGTTGTGTTATTTGTTTTCTTTACATTGTTTTCGTTCGCAGCGTGTCCCAGATGTACTCAACTACTTGTTCAGCAGATATGGGTGATAACTTATATCAATAGCTAATAAAAAATTTGTGTGTCTGCTGGCGATGTTGTTAGTTCGGTATCCTGTTTGACGATAATTATCGTCTGCTGAAGCGGGACGCGATTGAATAATCGCTATATTTCATCAAATAAATGTTGTCAACCTTTGGTGTCTAATTTCCAGCTACGCTCCTGATCAAATCTAAAATCGTGTAAAACCGTGGGTATATGATGAATTGGAAACATATTGCGAGCTTGTCGCATCAAATATCAATCACCCCTCAATCTCTGATCCAGGCTACTATAACAATTCTCTACTATCAGAATAACGACGTAGATGTAACGACGTCTCTAGATCTTCGATCAGACACGTTACTGAAATAAATGGCGACATCCATAACAATTAGCTATCATCAAACTTCAAAGTCCTCCGGACGTCTGAACGAAGCAGAGCGGTAAATAACGAGACTTTTATCTGATAGTCCGCATTTAATTACCATCAGCCCGTTGCGAGGGTGAGTTGATAATTTTTTAGTACCACCGTCGCTCTAATTGTTGTCCGTCATCGCGATCAGCATCGGCGTTGTGACACCCCTTTTCTTCGATGGTGGTTGGCTTGTAAAAACGGAAACGTGTTGTGGTACCGAGAACCAGCGGTATAACCGGTAGTCTCTAGCTACCCAACGGCTAGTTGTTGGTCAGTTGTCAGTTACCCGCCTCATTCGATCCACGGTTTACCAGCACATCCGTTCATTCGAACATGGACACTGACCACGGTGAGTTCTCAGCATTTGAACATATCTCGGCCCTCAAGCCCGCGATTTGAGTATCTTGAATTATAAATTACCAGTATTTAGGTAGCCAGGTTTACAATTAGAGATACCTATAGTCGAAGCGGTATAAATTCAGTGCGATATTCCTGAGACCCGAATTTCCTTTCACCGGGTGTATTGTACCCTCAATCCTTTGTAGAATATATGTGGGTAAAATCAGATATATAGTAGAGTCGTAAGAAAGTCTGCAGGACCGTTACGACATTGCTGCATTACTGCAGGCCGTTCACTCGTTGCCGCGGTGCCCATAGCGCCCCGTGGTTTGCTCTGCCTGCTTTTACGGTGCAATTTAGCCAATTTATTTGATTACCTATATTCTGTAATTTCTTCTTCTGCCAATTATCTTTACTTACCGAGATGTGATTCAATTTGTTAAGCGGATTGGACGGCTGCCGGTTGACTTTGCGATGGCGAAACATTGTCTCATGGTTATAAGATCATAAAAGTATTTTCCTATTGGTGTATATGTTTGCAATTATCAATATTTCTTACTACTGTGGAGCTAAAAAACCTCGTTAATTTTCATAGTGCAGTGAATTCTTGCGAGCGAGAAGGTGCTGTTAGATAGTTTGCATCCGTGAATCCGGGACGAAGAGGTCAAAGAGGACCAGATCCCCCCACCACAGTAAATTCAACACTTCCGTAAGTGGCAGCGGTCAACTCAACCACCTTCTCGCGGGTGGTTATTATGACTGTGGGTCAGGATTAATACATTTCATGACACATCGTGTAATTAGAGTCATCGCAACATGCGTGATCATCTATTTATCCACTAAGGACTAGTAAGGACAAGTTATTAAAATCTTGTAACGCGATGAACTTGTGTAAGATGTGTCAATTATAGATATAAACTCACTTTGAGATAAGCAGATGGTTTGGATAGCAGTATGTATCCGCAATAAGAATGTTGAGTAGTTTAGTTTCAAGGTTTCTGAAGACAAGAGATTTCGACCATGAACCTTCAACTATATACAAACGCTAAATAAGAAGGAAGGCACGAGGAAGTTATACAGTGCACCTTATCCGAACGCGTTGCATAGTTTGAATTCTAAATATATGTATGGTTAGATCCCTATTCGAATTTCACATTGAATTTTGTTTCAGCTGTGTTCTATTTGACTGCGATATCGATCTGTCTTTGACAAGCACTATTATCATAAACATAAGCGTATCAGTTTCCGGTAGTCATCACGGTTAGTGTTACGACTCGATTTGGACGCGTCTTCGATCCACTTGTTTTCAAGTTTCAACTGTCGTATTTTGTCATTCTTTTATCAGTCTACCCACGACATTGACCCTCTCTCCTCGGACCAGGATGAATCTCAAAAAGGAACTGAAATTTCGAGGTGTTTCCGAGTTTGAATGAAGATTTGTGCAGATTCAATGGAATTATCTTCAAGAAGCTCCAAAATTGTACTCGGAATGTAATTTTCAATACAATCTCTTTCGTCCTACCGAAGGACGCCGCCAACTTCCTGACAATCTAAGGACATTTCAGGTTCATCTCAGAAAAGCATGCATGTGTTACCTTGCGTGGAAGCAAATCACGGCGGATTTGACTTATACTAAAATATGAAATCATAATTCTAGCTGAACTAATTTATTTCCTGATTCGAATTAGTAGGCTGATATGAATATTAAAAAACCCATTGTTTGACATTAAATGATCATTTAATGACGGCGAAGGCATAATTGGCAAGAAAGGATGATCTTTGCTTCTGCTTATTTTTTTGGTTGCCTTTCGAAAAACAAAATCTTGTATCGCGATTTCGCACGTCTTCTCAGGTATGGACTATGAAAAAGATGACAATGGTACTAGAGACGTGACACATCCAAAACGAGCAATCGGATTTTGAGAAAGCAGGAACATTCTTAGAGAATTATTTAATGACCTCCAAATTGTTTCGGATCAAGTCTACCTTATGGCTGGTTTGGGTATGGGGAATTCGGTTGGCCCCAAAGTATAGGCATACGAGGTATCCACAGTGACTTGGGACTCACGAACTCGTGAAACTGATGTTTATTATCACTCGACTGGATCGATTACGTCATCAATTGGGATCTTGCACGTATTTTTTTCATTCCATATTTTCATAGTCGACGAAAAAATTATTGGGTTATATATTTTCTTTTTTCATCTGATGCAAATTTGGAGGGAATACAACGAATTGAAAATTACTACGTGTGAGGTCACTCGTGCTAAAGTAGGGAGTGCGGGGCACTATGGGTCATGGGGCACAATGGGTCACTGCCACCCCCGCCTCACTCGAAAGTCGGAAGGAGGCGGCGCGGCACCGGGGTGGCTGGTCCGTGACCTACACTTACATGTTCTAACGTGACGTTAGTCTTTTTTTCTAATGTGGTGCGATTTGGTGAATAGAAATGTGTTTTGACGCCTCAAAAGTTGAAAAAAAAATTCTGCTAAGTTTCGTTTTCACATTTTTACGGATTAGATACGGCCAATTGTCATCATATCAATGAATACTTACATACCTCGGCTAGAAAATCACGTACCGCCCAAAGTTAAATATGCGTTTTTGGGTTAGGTAAAATCAGTTTGTTCAAAAAATTCGAGCGTGGGGTACAATATTGGGTCAATTTATTTATGATCCATGGAAATTTCACATTTTCATCATCCGATCAGGTTTTTCCACTAATTGACGTTCAAAATTATCCCCATTAAACAGTTGGTTATCGCGAATCGCGACTTTAACTCCTAAATTATATTTTTGTAAAATGCATTTATGTACCTTGACGCTGTTTTTTTCCTACTGTGATTCCGACTGATTGAGTAACTGCAGGACTGGAAGAGGCATTAGGTGCTTACTAATTTAAATTAAAAAATTTATCCTGTCGCAAGTTCCATCATTTTCAGCTGATTACCCAACCTGCAGGTTGACCCGTAGTGCCCCATGGGGTGACCCATTGTACCCCACGGGTGGGGCACATTGGGTAAAAAATTATTCTTTCGAAATGCATTTTTATTATTTTTTTACGGCACAGGCATTAAAAAGTCACTTTTTGACGCCTGTTTTCGTTCCGGCAAGTGGCACTTTATACCGCTAAGTTTAAAGTTGCGGTATAAAGTCTTTAGTCCGCAACTTTGATGCGCAGTTCGAAGTGCGCATGTGAAAGTTGCGGAATAAAGTCTTTATACCGCAGGTTACCCCCTCTCTACTACCTTTTACAGCAGCTCCTATACGCAGTTTGTGCGGAACTCAACTGGCGTCAAAGTGACTATTAATGCCTTTTCCGTAAAAAATATTGTATGGGGCGCGCGCAGAAAGTAACTGTTCAGCAAGGTTATGTTTTTAGTACTCGCCGTTGCTTTACAAGGCTCGCCTTCGGCTCGCCAGGTAAAACCAACGGCTCGTACGAAAAACATAACCTTGCCGAATAAACAGTTACTATCTGCGCATGCTACATCAGCATCTATTGCTATGCAAGATATCGGAATTTTAGTTTTTGGACATTGTTGCCAATGAGTTGAGTCATGAATTCCATCTGGTCACAGTTTAAAATATCTTTAAAAAAAAATTAGAACAATCGAAGAGTGAAAACTGACCCATTGTGCCCCACTCTCCCCTATATCTAAAAATGCTGCGATTCAATGTCCTGTAACTTTTGTAATTATCAGTTTTAACAGAAAATAAAAAAACACGACCCAACTATTATAAGTTACAGTATACGCATATAAAAATTGAAAAAAAGTCGATGCGAAATCGGAATTCTTTATGCGGATGTCAAGAGATGGACTTTCTAAGTATATTCGTTGGTCAGCTTAATCATTCAAATTTTGTATACCTGCGTCTTAGAATATCCCCTTGCTACTGAAATCGTTTGTCGAAAGGAATCATTTTTATACTATGACTTTTTCTCTCCCCTTTTCTCCGTGATGTGAAAAAGTACGTTAATTAATACCACGAAGTTTATTCATGTGTTTTTTCTCTCGTTCACAGGAGCTGTGTCGCCATATTCTATCGGCAGTGACAAACACCTTGTCCCGATAAAGTCCAGGGGCGCCTTGTAAGAAATTTATCGTTTATCGGAATCCCAATGTATTATGTATATTCATCGGTCATAAAAAAAAATTTGCATGAGATCTCGAACTTTCAGGGTGTTGAAAATAACTCTGACAAATATTATTGCTCGGTTCAGTACATCGAAAGAAAATCCTTGACTCAATTGGAGTAATGATTCTGCCACGAAAGATAATTTAAAAACCGGATCATTCGAAAAAATACGATTTTACTGCTGACATTATCCACCAATTTTTTTTGCAGAGAGCGATGATCTACCTACGTGTAGTCTTTGATCCAAAGATTGCATAAAGGCGAAAGAATTGAATTTTATATGAGCTTTCACCGCAGGGCCTGGCGCTACTGTATTCCGTCATTTGGGTCGATTAGATATTACGTTGCAACACCGAATGAACTTTGCGACTATCCTCACAATAAATCTTGCGCAAATTATCTGACCTCTTACTCTTTCAGATTCAAAACTGGGAAACGCAATTTCACCAAGATAGTACTCGCTTTAGCATTTCTCGTGGTTACGCTGCTAATAGTCGTCATAGTTTTGTCTGTGTTGTGTGAGTAAAAATGATTTCTCTCATCGAGTCTAGTTTTAAAACACATCAAATTATTCAATCAATGCCTTAATCTTCATTTTTCCAGTTTCTAAGGCTCGTCCAATCTTCGAGGTGTGCAGCTCCGAAGAATGTATTCGAATAGGTTGGTACCTGCTTTGATTCGATCTCCATAATTTGAAGAAAAAAAATGAACGATTCCCTCCTTGACACGATTAAAATTCTCTGCAGCCGCCAGTTTGAAGGAGTCTATGAATACATCGGTTAATCCTTGCGACGATTTCTACGAGTGAGTTATTTTTGTCGATTCTATGCAAAAACTATAAATAAAAGGTTCACAGATTTCTCTTCCTAATTAATCTTGACCTTGAATCCCACGACAGGTACTCGTGTGGGCGATGGTCGCGGGAACATCCAACGCCAGACACTAGCTCTACGAACTCCTGGTTCAGCGAGCGAACTTCACGAGTAGCTAGAACGATTCGTGATTTAATGAGACAAAATGTCACGATTGAGACACCGTGGGCTGTTTTACAGGCTAAAAAATTGTACGCAAGTTGCATAGACCTAGGTGGGTCCAGTTAATAGGTTTTGAATAAATTTTAACTAGCATCCGCTTCCATGAAAAAAGTCTGATCTCACAAGCTGAAACATTTTTCAGTTTCTCTGAACAGTTTCGGTCTACTGCCGCTACAGAGTTTGCTGGAAGAATTAGACCTGCCTGAAATACCTGGGATATTTACCGGGACGACAGGAGATTTTATGGGCCAATTAGCACGGGTTAAAAAGAATCTTGGACGGGACGTGTTTTTTGGATTAGATATCTACCCCGACCCCAGGAACAAGTCCAGAAATATAATAACGCTCGGTGTTCCGTCAACGCACAGTCCTCTACCGAGGTAACATAATTCTTGTGGCAAAGCACCATTCGTCGAATTAGGTCATGAGTCGATATAATCTGGAATTTCCGCATCGTTCGCAGCGACAAAGAGTTGGAAAAACGAGTGCAGCATGTCAGATTGCGAATGGCACGTCTTGAAGAAGATGCAGATGATGGGGATGACGACGATGATGATGATGATGATGGTGATGATGATGAAGGTCCAATATCTGTCGAGCGACTTTACATGATAAATGTGATCAAAGAAGTGATCAGCAATGGGACTGCAACAATGTGTAATGCAAATCGTACCGCATCTCCAAATGACACGGAAATAGAACAAGTCGTGGAGCAGCTGTACCGGATGAGCGCAAAAATTTATTTTGTAAGGTTTTCATAATTTCCGAGAAAAAAATTGTATTAAAACATAGTTTGTAATTTTTATAAATTGTATAGTTGAGTCACGATGATGCCAACGACACCGATACCGAAGAGGATGTCAAAGACGAAGATTATATGTATGTCAATGACCTTCAGAAGATCACGGACGAGTACGTCAAGGATGTGAACTCTAGCCTGACACCCAGACAAATTTGGAGGCCATTTATAGAAGAACTTTTTAGAGACTTTCCCGGACTGGATTTGACGAAACAAGATAAGGTGCTGGTGGAAGATTTGGAATACTTGAAGAAGATCGCCGTTCTGTTGTCAGCTTCTCAAGACGATATTTTAGGTGATGCTGCATAGTGAATCGTAAATCCGTAAACGTGAATGCAAAAACGGTTCTGCTAATAATTTTTCCAATTTCAGAGGCTAGTGTTTGGTGGGTGGTTGTAGACATGGTGGTGCCGCATTCGTCAGCAAATTTACGACGTGCTTGGGCCACGTACTTGTACAGTGTAACAAATGTAGAAGTTTGGGAATCCCGATCCCTGCGGTGCGCAAATTCCGTGAACGAGCTGATGGGTAAGCGAGTGGGTCTCATTACTCGAGCTATAATTAAATCGTCAAGGGCGTTTTATCTCAGGCGTTCTTCTGTCATGACTCCTGGATCGTAGGCATGGCGGTTTCTTGGCTATTCGTTGATCCAAAATTTCACGAAACAATTGGCCCAAACGTTGTAGAGATGCTCGAAAACATCAGAGCAGCTTTCGCAGACCTAGTTTGGCAGGCGGATTGGATGGACAGAAGGACGAAAATGGCAACTTTAGAAAAAAGCAAGAAGATGACGTCGGTCATTGGTCACCCTCATTGGCTCTTCGAGGAAGGACAGTTGGATGAATATTACGAAGGGGTAATAAGTTCCCGCAATGGTTGAAACCTTGTCCATTGATCATTTTGTTTGAATCTTATGATAAAAAAAATTATCATTGGACGTCACTGTTCCAGATAAACATGTCCGAGAACGCTTATCTCGACAACATGTTGCAGCTGGTTAAACTCAGTTGCATCTACGACTTGGCTAGCCTTCACGTAGAGAATCTTGAAAATGAGACGTAGTACGTTGCTATTCTACCATATCCACGATTCAAAGTAACCATTCGTAACAGTTTTTTTGTTGAACTTTACTGCAGCTGGGCCACGGACCCAACGGATGTCAACGCTTTCCACACGTTCCAAGCGAACCAGATAAGTAAGTCATAGTTTGAAAAGTAGACCGCTCGAGGGGTTCATTCGTCAAATTTTGCAATCTTTTCCAAACTCTGCCCAATTCTTTGGCGTCTGTTGAAATCTAGTTAATCTGGTTAATGTCTCTGTTCATTTTCACAATAATAATCAAAGTATATCGAACATTTTGGACGCAGCTGTACCAGCTGGAATATTACAGTTTCCTTTCTACGAGTTAGGACTAGAGTAAGTGCGGTATATATAATATTGGAATAAAATATGCTGTACCACATTGCGATTGCCGAAAGGGGGCTCTCCAAATTCTTCGGAGTGTCTATTCATTTTTTTCTGACTCCCCACTGGCACGATTTTCACACACGTGAAGTGAAGAGTCACTCCAAAGAATATAGAGAAACCGATAACGTGCGTGCTGAACATGTTTCAAGTACGATTCTGCCTACTGTCTCAGAGCGATGAATTACGGCGCAATCGGCACAGTCCTAGGCCACGAGTTAACACATGGATTCGACAACAGCGGAAGACAATTCGATAGTACGGGAAACATGAGGCAATGGTGGACCAATGACACCATACGCGAATACACGGAAAAGACGCAGTGCTTCGTGGATCACTACGATTCTTATTACGAGGAAAAGGTGGGTTTCTGGCGATCCCTCACAATGCATGCGATCGATGATATCAGAAGCTGAGCGTGGGTTGTTGCAACTAAAACATTAGAAACTTTGGATTGGATCCTCTTATGACGCAGGTGGACGATCACATCGACGGCGAATTAACTTTGGGTGAAAATATCGCGGATAATGGTGGACTGCGAGAAGCGGTTTGGGCCTATAGAAGATGGAGGGAACGACATGGTGCGGAAAAAGCGCTTCCTGGATTTGCTCATCTGTCCTCTGAGCAGCTCCTGTTCCTAGCTTTTGGCCACGTAAGTGAAACATGATTGGAATAATAATCACAATTCACGCTATGGATTCAAGGCGAAAGTGATTCGATCATAGTCAAAGGTTGGAATTAGTCTTTGCCGAGTTAAGACAGCCAGTTATCCAACGTCATAATCAATCAGAAAACCAAATTGTGAAAACACTACACACTTCTTTAATAGATACTTGAGGGGCTTGATTATCGGTTCTTAATGAACAACTAACCGAAGAATTTGAAAGATCATTCATGTGTTTTTGGCTCATCATTGTGTACTCTCGCTTTTAATAATCGTGAATCATTCTTTCCATCTTTTCAGATATGGTGCGAGTCTTATACCCCAGAGTCATTAAAATGGATGCTGATGGATTCTCATTGTCCAGGGCACGTGAGGCTTGTGGCGGTGATAAAAAATTCCGAAGAGTTCAGCGAGGCGTGGAAATGTCCTATTGGTTCAGCGATGAATCCAGAAAAGAAGTGTCACCTGTGGTAGATTTAAATACATAAACTTTTAAACAAAATAGGGAAATGAAGGAAATGTGAATCTAATCACCGTTAAATTGTTCAACCAATATTCACAAAGTGGATCGGGTTTTAACCAAAACCCGAAGGGATATATCCTAAAAGGATGTGGTAACAAATAAAGAATTATATTCGTAAAAAAAGACTTTAATGTAGTATAAAAAATGTATTGTACATATAAATCCTATGGTAAACCAATTTGCGAGAGCAGTAAAATTCCACCAAATTATAAAAAATGAGTTCAGGCGAAGTAAACCTTGTGGAAAATCGTGTACAGTGTGGCAACAGTGTGACGTACCATAGTCTTTAGTAACGAATGTCAATTTTTTTCCAGACGCTCAGTATATGTAGGCACCGTTTTTATCGGTGACCTGGGTGATGCCGGAGGAGGAACCTTTGCTGATTTTGATCTCAGGTTCAATCGACTTCTCGATAGTTACTGATGTCGACTGCTTCACGGGAGCGGGGCTGTAGTTTTTGAAGATGTGCTGCTGCTCCTGAATAGGCGACAAGTATGCTTGTTGGGAGCCGAAGTTGAAATTCGTAGGAGCTTGGCTCACGGACAGCAGTGATGGGAAAGGTGAAGCGGTCACAGTCTCAGAGGCTGCAGAGTAGCCACTCTGGAAGGGGGCAAGATATCCGAAGTTCTTGTTGAATTCCAAGGGGTTGTACTGTGAGAAGCTGGCTGAAACCTGGGAGTCGATGACCGGACGTTGAGCATGCTGTTCGAATCCGGAATAGGTACCGAAGCCCACTGGGTAGTTGACACCGCCATTACCGAAGAATTCGTAGTTTGTGTCTATTCCGGATTGGAAGCCTGGGTTGAACCTGGATTGGTCGAACGATTCGAAACCTGAGTCGAAACTCGGCTGGCCAATCGAAGAGCCGAAGCTAGAGCCGAAGGAAGAATCAAAATCGAAGTTGGACTGGAACGGAATCGACTGACCGGCAGAGAAGAAACTGGCTTCATTTGGGATCAGGGATCCGGCGGATGATTTGATCTGGACAGCAGGCTTCTCAGAAGTTTGGCTGATGTCTATGAAATGAAAGAAACGTATTTTTGGGTTTAACTGCTATATTGAGAATTGGTTAGATAAAATGAAACGTTCAATCGAACAAAATTACTGCAGAATTATAAAATATCAAACAAGGTATTAGTGTTCAAATCACAGTCATCGAATAAAAGGTGTGCTGTCAGGCTTAGAAAAAATGGCAACGATAACGACAAGGAAACCAAATAGTAACACATATACAAATATGGCGGTCTTTGTCAACTTAGTACCGTTTCTGGCCATTAATTGCTCCTTCTTAAGCAGATGACGAGAGTGGGGGATGATCTTCAACGAATTACCTGAAGAAGCATCGTCGCTGGCGGATTTGGTTTCTTCTTTAGCCTCCAAGGTCACCTTTGATGTTTGTTCGTCTCCGTTGTTCTGGAGTGAGACAGATTCGACGGAAACAGGGGTAGTCGCTTCTGATTCGACGAAACTGACCGAAACCACCTTAGGCGAGGTGACGCTGCTCTCAGTAACCGAGTTTGACTGCTTGATAAGCTATTCAAGAAGCATACATTCATTCTTAGCCTGATTGAATGTGGCTATTTTCGTGTCTTCACTGTATCTGTCTCGTCAAGTCAAGTCTAAATCAAGATTGTTACCTTAGCACCGCCGATATTGACAGTGTTAGGAGAGAAGCCGGACAGGTCAGCTGTGAAATCGTATTTGTAGTAATCCGAGAGACCAAGAGGAGTTCCTGTCGTCGATCCAAATACACCATAGGTAGAGTCCGGAACGGGGACGCTTCTTCCGAAGTCATTCTGCAGGGCTTGCGAAGTTTCGATTTCGTTTTCGTGGTGTTCATGTTCTTCATGGTGATGGTGGCCGGTAGGATCGTAACGAGAATCGCCGGGAAGAATGTTCCTCCTGCTTCTTTCTGCGGGAGCGGCGTACGCCGAAGCCAAAAGGCAGACCTGGAAAATGTCGAGAATGGAATATAAATTTGGGACTCCTAACGCTTGTCCAAAATCACTTCGAATCATTGGTTCACACGGATTATCATTGATCACAGATTTAACAAATCGAATACAAATTATTATCGAAATTCCTTGTGATGTACGCTGTCAGAAGTAGTGTAACAGCCAACTTTCGATCACCCTGCAGACTCACTAGGCTCAACAATGTCTTTTCTCGCAGTTTTAAAAACACACCATCTTATTTTTGAAGCTGCGAATGAATGGATTCAAGCAAAGCAATAAGTTTGAGTTTTTGGTATGCTGCCTAAAATGATCGACCGTAGAAACTAACCAGTTATTTTACATGACAAGGCCAAGTTGATAGTTAGGTACAATCCCGCTGATCTTTGTCGTTTAATTATTCAGTTGGAAGTGGCATTTCAAAACCGGCATTATGTCATTGAGCTCGCTAGTTTAAGTGCGTCATATGTCGGAAGGATAAACAGACAACGAAAGTAGTGGTCAAAGTGGCTGTTACGCTAGGTAAGGTTCGCTATTCATTGAGTCTTATTGCTGATAAATTAAAGTCATTTATTCCGTACGCTGCTGTTTACTGTCCCCACCAGTTCGGAAAAAAAAGAAAACAATGTTGCTCAATAATTCTCACCACTAAAAGAATCTTCATCTCGGATGCTTGTTATACGACGGATGTGAAGAAGAGACTGAGCAGAGTTTTCGGATGATTTCGACCTTTTATACATATGGAGGAGACTCCCAAAAGTTTCGTAATCCAATGGCATTGATAGAACTAGAATTTTTTATTTGTATTTTTTTTTAACGCCTGACTTCGCCGCTAACTATTTCAATATTTACGGACACTTATATATATATATATGTCCCCAATGATATTCGGTACATCGCGAATAATCACAACACATTCGGATACTAATTAACATAGGAATATCTAGCTATCGTCGTGGGCTCCCAGTATAGCGCTCCTCAACGATTATAGTTTAGTGTTCGACACAATAATTATACAAATTGAGGAAATTTTATTGCCGTTTTGCGTAATCATAGTATCATCGTAGGAGACATTGGATCTTTTGCATTGTCAACCTAAAAAATTTAGGTAGGAGCCTAAGGTTCAGGTGGCTTCGGAGTTCAGTGAGTTGCCTACAATCGGCAGTAAGTGGAATCCAATTCCGTTCCATCAAAAGGTGGGTGTTCTTAGAAGAATGCGTTTTTTTTTTCTTTTAAAGTTATTTTGAATCATCTTCCCTTCTAAGGAAAAGTTTCTCCGCAATTTATCTGCTTTTTTCGTGTTTTTTCATCAATATCAAACAAGATTTGTCAATCTGCATCTTAGGTCTCGTCTATCACTTTTCTGAATTGTCGATTGAAACGAAGCTTCACTTGTGCAATTAAGAAATGCGCATCAGGTGGTATGTAAATCTATACACGCGCATCACCCTAACATATGTCCCAGTTAAGCCGCCATGTCTGATGACAAAACTCTTTACTATATTTTCAGTGATGAATGTTTTTCCGCATCGTTTAACAAATTTGTATTTTTATCAAAAAAACCTGTCAACATTTGACTTGGCCGACTTTTGGATAATGCAGTAGACAGTTTGAGAAGTAACGATGAAATTTTTTCCAATTTTTGGAAGCTTAGAAAACTTTGAAAACCCGACTGTTCCAAGATTATTATTATCTTGTCAAGGAAACTGTAAAAGTGACAGAGGATGACCTCGACGTGACGCGATTTGCCTCTCGATGTAAACGGCTTGAATCGAAGTTTACTCGAAAACCATAACACACGGAGTATTTGAATAATATACTTCGAGTGTATAATTAGTGGACTCCTAGGTCGAAGACATGTGGGTTTGATTGTGTAATACGTTTGTGTATAAAATAAGTGGCTAACTAATCAAGATACGTGAAATAAACGTTTTATTGACTAATCTGAACATCTGGGTCTCGATTGATGCGAATAAATATTTAAAGCTGTGTGTAAATGTTTAACGTCGAAAAATAGAATTCACTGACGGGTATTAAATCTACTATAATCTACATTTTTATGCATCAACATTTTGAATCGCGTGTAATTATCATGGAAAAGGAATTATAATAACTCGGGCAAAAAATGTGCAATTTCCATTCATTTTTACATCGTTTTACTATATGAAACCTTACATTTAACATATTCCAGCTTCATGTAGCATCTATTACTGCTTATGCTTAGTTTTTCTTTGATGATTTACAACGGTATTCAAGCCTTAGCTGGAGCTGGTTCTTGGAAAGAGGCAACGGTAGGCTGCACCAAGGATTCTGGGCTCTTCACGACCTGTTCCTGATTCTTGAAGGCTTCATCACCGAAGCTCTTACGTTGCTGGATAGTCGAGAACGGAGCGATAATCTGTGGGGCGTTATAGTCAGCAGTACCGAACAGGATGTTACGAGGGTGTCCATATGGGTAGTTCTTGGTGTAGTCTCCAGACCACGATTGAGGGAATGTTCCAACAGGGTATTGGTAGCCAGTGGGGTTAACAAATCCTTGGTGGGACTGGCCGGAATAGGCTCCGGGCCCGAAGGGATCGGCAGAAAATTCCGGATGGCCTCCAAAGGCTGTGTTGTATTCAGGTCCGAAGTGGTGCTGTTGGTACTGCGGGTTGAACTTGTGGTCGTAGGAATTGTAGTAGCCTGGAGTGTAAGAAGTGATCTCGTGGAAGGGGGATCCTGGGAACGTTGAACCAAATTGAGAGTCGAAGCCAGAGTTGAAGGCTGATCCGAAGCTATTCGGAAACGTCGCTTCGTCGAAGGTGGGGGTGCCGCTTACATCGGAGAATGATGTTCGAGCGCTGGGACCTGGAATCAAAGTCGAGTGTTAGCTTAAAGTATTCTTCCTCTTTGATATATGCTGGTTATAGAAAAAATCTTGACAGGAGAGGATCAAGTTCAGAGAGAATGTGCAAAATTACCCGAAACAGCTTCAACGAATTCGCCAGCGGGTGTGTCCTCAGATTTAGTGGGTTCGGCCAATTCTCGAGTTTCTGCGCCGTAACGTGATGAAACTTGCGGAGTTTTATATTGTTCACCCTGATCAGCAGCGGCCGATTTGGTTTCGAACGGGACTTTATATTCTTGGGGAGAAGCGTCAACTTGAGAACTGGCTAGTTCAGGGTTCTGATGTGCAACTTTGACGGGAGAAGGAACGTCTGCAAACTGGACGAATTTAGATTTTTGATTCTGTACACCACCAACAAATGAGGCATCTTGAGGCTGAACTTCAACGGCCGAACTTAGTCCAACATTGACTGGAGCATCTACTTCAGTCTGAACAGCCTTAGCTTCTTGATTCTGTGAAACAGCCGCGACGGAGGCTTCTTGGGGCTGAACCGCTGCTGCAACGCTGACGGGGGCTTCTACTTGAGGTTCGAAAAATTTAGCTTCTTGGTTTGGTGCAACAGCCGCGACGGAGGCCTCTTGAGACTGAATGGTAGCTGCAACGATTGGTACGACACTGATTGGGGAATTTGCTTCAGGCTGAACAAATTTAGCTTCCTGAGACTGTGTGACACCAGCGAATGCGGATTGTTGAGGTTGGGCTAATCCAGTTACCGGGCTTTGTGCGACTCCAACTGGAGAGGCTACCTGAGGCTGGGTATATTTGGTTCCAAAATTTTGTGCAAAGCTAGAGTCAAAGGGTTCTTCAGGTTGGTAAAATCCGGTTTGTGCCAATCCAGTTGGAGAGGCTACCTGAGGCTGGACATACTTGGTTTGTAGACTCTGTGCAAAGTCCGCGAAAGAGGATTGTTGAGGCTGGAAAAATCCTGTGACGGGAGCTTGTGCGACTCCAATTATTGAGGCTACTTGAGGTTGAACAAATTTAGCTTCTTGATTTTGTGAAACAGCAGCGACGGAAACCTCTTGAGGCTGAACGTTAGCTGCACCACTTGGTGTAACACTGACTGAGGAATCTACTTCAGGTCGAACAAATTTAGCTTCTTGGTTCTGCACAAAAGCAGTCATGGAGGCTTGTTGAGGCTGAACCGCTGCTGAAACACTGACTGGGGCTTCTACTTCAGGCTGAACAAATTTAGCTTCTTGATTCTGTGAAACAGCAGCGACGGAGGCTTCTTGAGGCTGAACTGCTGCTGCCACACTGACTGGAGCATCTACTTGGGGTTGAACAAATTTAGCTTCTTGGTTCTGTGCAAGAGCTGCGATTGTGAAATCTGCTTCAGGCTGAACAAATTTAGCTTCCTGAGATTTTGTGACACCGGCGAACGAGGGTTGTTGAGGTTGGGCTGATCCAGCAACCGGGCTTTGTGCGACTCCAACTGAAGAGGCTACCCGATGCTGGACATATTTGGTTCCAAAATTTTGGGTAAAGCTAGGGTAAGCGGGTTGTTGAGGTTGGTAGGATCCGGTTTGTGCGAATCCAGTTGGAAAGGCGACCTGAGGCTGGGTATATTTGGTTCCAAAATTTTTTGCAAAGCTAGGGTAAAAGGGTAGCTGAGGTTGGTAGAATCCAGTTTGTGTGAATCCAGCTGGAGAGGCCTGAGGCTGCACATACTCGGTTCGCAAACTCTGTGCAAAGTCAGCGAAAGAGGATTGTCGGGGCTGGAAGAATCCTGTCACGGGAGCTTGTGCGACTCCAATTGGTGAGGCTACTTGAGGTTGAACAAATTTAGCTTTCTGACTTTGTGCGACATCGGTGGGTGAGCCCTTCTGAGATTGGGCATTGGTAGTCTCCGAACTTTGAGCAACATCGGCTGAACCAGCTTCTTCAGGTTTGGCTTCGACTTTAATTTCGTCCTTAGTGGGTTGAACCTGCTCGTCAGACTTGACTGATTGCGAGACAAGGGCAGGTGGAGTTCCTGGCTGGGCTTCAGCCGCAATAGGCTCCTGCACCGAAGTGAAACCGTTCTCTTTGATAGATTGGGTCTGTTCGTGGGCCTGAGGAGAAAGGATACCTTCAACGACAGTATTTCACAGGCATTCATAAATCTGCTCATCTCTTATTTCACGTAGCTACGAGTTCTTTTTGAAATTTGGTATTAATTATTATATATATAAAGGTTAAAAGCAGAATAAATCGACGACCAACGTTACCTTGGGACCTTTTCCGGATTGTTGGATCACGGAGTCAGGTGTATTTTCGATGGATCCAGGCCCTGGTATGCGAGCTCCGAAGCCCGACAAGCATTCGAAAATATTTCCAAGGGCGTCGGCGGTTTCTATTTCATTTTCCTGGGGCTTCTGCTCTTCTTTGAATTGGTGCTGTTCGAAAACGTAGCGTGCGTCTCCGGGGAGAATAGTCCTCTTGATTTTTATCGATGGAGCAGCAAGCGCTGACGCCACGAGGCAGGTCTGCGAAAATCGTAAAGAATACGAAAAACATTAATTACAAATAAACGAGTGAATAAATTTGAGTTGAACTGTTCCTTCATTAGGAGCCCGTATATCGGCCGTGAGTATTTTATTTTTTATTTTCGTTCTCGTGTTTACGATTCGCGTCACGAAGGCTGACTCTCAATTTATTTTAGCACGTCGAACTACATTTGAAAAGAAAAATAAACTTGTGCATGGTATTTTCGAGCAACAGAGATAGGCTACGTCAACTGATCAATCGACTGAGCTGATAGCGAGATTAGAGGCAACTTCAGCAAAAGCTAAGACTTGCTCGATTATACATATTCACCAATATCAGTAGTTTCATCGTCGGCCGCCGTTCGGCGAGAGTTCGTATGGGAATACTAAAAATTTCTGATGATTCTCATCTTTTATAAGCTGAGATCAGGATCCTCCCAAATATTACGTGATAGTATGGAATGATCATCAAAACCAGAAGTATTTTTATTTTTCCCAAAACCAGCCATACTATTTTAAATTTATGACAACATGACGTCACCAACAAGTTTTACACTGGGTATCGATAATCATTCAACTCACGTCAACCAATCTGATTATTCGATCTTACTGATTCAATGATCGTAAATTCACCATTCAACCATTCACATAGGAGCAGTCAGCCTCAGTGAATTCTGGTTCAATTAACGAAAGAGAAGAGAGTTCTGGAACCTTGGACACAGGCGCTTATTTCGGCTCAGAGCGACCGGTCGATCGATGTGAACCTCAAAAAACAGGTTTTCGAAGTAATTTTGGTGACTTAAAGCCTGTGACGTGGCTACAAAAGCCGATGCCGGGTCGATGACATGTATCACGCAAAAATTTCGCTCCAAAAATATCCACACGTGCGAAGGGAATGTAAAGGCCATGATTCGATCATCTGATGCCAGAGTGCTTTGCTCCGTGTTCAATTATGGCATTTGTATCGAAAAATTAGCGAATACCTGTACATGCCGATGAAGGGTGATTGAGATAAAATGAATCGAACGGTCCAAAGCGTACCCGCCAAGGTCAAGAAGATACAGATGAGCAAAAAAGTGAAGCCCAGCAAACATTGAAATGGCGATGTGACCATGGCTGCAGCAAATTTATGTAATTTCATCTCACACTAAATGTTTTTTGCATAATTAATTAGGCTGGTGTATGTTTCATTAAGGTGATAATTGTAACCTCAACGCCGAATAACCGGCTGGTCCTCAGCGTTTTTCCAATTTATCATTGAAAAGCAGTAATCGAATTCGCCAATTACGTAACACATTAATTAATTATGTCACGTGGTCTTGGTCCTTCCCAAATAGGTTACGAAATTTGCTGTGTTGTTTCCGAAAATTAAAAATCTCTGGCTATATAGCCATATAATCTGGGACCGGTTATATTTATAACTCCTCATATAATGTTCGCAACACGACGTTCCAACACACTAGACTTTGAATATATGTCTAGTCTGTTGACCACAGGACGTTACCCGAAGCCTTCGGGCTATCTGCAATTAAATATGGTGTTAAGGTCAAACTGCCACGTTATTCACCTGACGATGGACCACACGGTGTCATCGTGCTATTTTTATGGCATTCATTGCAATTAAGCGTTAAAACCGGCCCATTTTTAGACGCGATTATTTGTGAAATAGTTAGTAATAGTTCATTGCACAGGGTTATAATCGTTGTTAAACTCGTTTTAAGCACCATTATCAGAACTTGGTAAGGAGAATCCAGGATTTTGAGGTATAAATTTGGGAGATTTAAGCACAGTGGACTGTTGGGTGATTGAAGGCTTGATCTGACAAAAGTTCTAAGTGTCTGAAACTTTAGGCGAATCGTTTGCCACCATGGAACTTGCTCCTATAGTATATTACATACCTAGGCCAGTAAAATAAGAAAAGTCTCAGATCACATGTAATTGTTGGCCGAGGCGAAGCCGAGGTTGACAAACATGTGGTCTGAGGCTTTACTTTTTACTGGCCGAGGTGTGTATACTATTTTTCTGCTCGACGTAGCCGGAATGTGGAAATTTCGTTTAGCGCAGCGGCCAGAAAGTTGCCACTTTCCGGCCGGAGGACAGAAAAATATTTTTTCAGATTGTACAATTTGATCGATTTCAAGAGCATGCTATACAATGATATCAACGCCTACGCTTAAGGGAAAACGCAAGCTGATTCACACTTGGAAGTTTCAAAACCTATTTTCTCAGCCGAAACACATTCGATTGATGTGAAATTGATATCAGTGACGTAGAAAAACTTAATGAAGGGCCTAAGAGTCTTGGATTTGCGAAAATCGAGACTTAATTACAGTTTTTTTTTTAACAATATTGTTCTGTAATCCAAGGAAGTGCTGCCTCTCTCCACGAGGGGCAGCACCTCCTTAGGTTACAGAACAATATTGTTACACAAAATTCTAATTATGTCTTTCTATTTTCAAAAATCTACGAGCGTCATGCCCTTCATTGAGTTTTTCTACGTCACTGATATCAATTTCACATCAATCGAATGTGTTTTGGCTGAGAAAATAGGTTTTGAAAATTCCAAGTGTAAATCAGCTTGCGTTTCCCCTTAACAGGCGCGAAAAGAAGATGATAGCGCTTTTCCGCATGAAATTCTGAACACATACATCACGAAGTATCTTTGATTCGGTCACTTTCGGTCTTTTTCATCCTCTTTGAGATGTATTCCATTTTTACCAGAGAAGAGCATACGTTCAAATGAATTGAGAATAGAGGCTGAACGCGACCTCCGAAATTCGATAAAAATTCATCCGAAACTGAAAATTGTCACCACTTCTCAAAACTTCAAGTTTTTTGCTTTAAAATTGTGTGCTGATGAACTCTACGATATTTTTCGCGCGAAGTGACGTCACTTTCACTGAATATCGTCGATTGAATATTGTTCCACGATAATCCTGTCAACAGTTATGGCAATTCGAAGTCTTTTCGGCTTAGGTTGCTTCAACCAGGCGTAGCTCCACGACAAAAAATCTTATAGGGATTTTAAAAAAACGCGTTTTGAAGCTGAACAAATTTTTTTTAACTTCCATCTCGAAATGGATTTCGAAAAAGAAAGTGAAAGAAAGCACGACCGAAAAAACGAGATTTTTTCCCTGACCCCTTTCGATTTGCTTGTCCTTTTGCACAGTCGAACTACATGTTGAAAGGATGAACTGTGATTTTTTTCAGATTTTTTCGACTTATCATTCTATCACGAAAAATAATCGAATAACTTGATTTTCAATTTTTTTTTATTTTTCGCGCCTACATAGCTCAAAACGTGAACGATGTATGAAAAAAGTTCCGATACCAAAATTTTGGGGCTTTTTGTGAACTTTTCGAGAGTATTTTCATCATATTTTCAATACCCCGTTCAAGTGTAGTTTTAATACAAAATGAGTGTAAATCATTCATAACTCAAAAGTGCCCTGATCGAATTGGCTGAAATTTATACACAGCGTGTCTTTCACAATGCCAAAGGTTGTCTGAAAATTTCAAAGTGGGCCGAGCAGTGGTTCAGAAAATGCATCAGCAAATATTCGCAGAGTGGCTAGAATTCGGCGATTATGAGGTCGCAAAAAAGTTTTTTTGGCCACGATTCGAAAATTCAAGATTAATATTCATTATTCTTGTCTGGCTACTCGCGATCGCCCTTGAATTTTTGAATTGCGGCCGAAAAAACTTTTTGGCGACCTCATAATCGCCGAATTCTCGCCGCCTTGCGAATATTTGTTGATGTATCTTTTGAACCACTGCTCGGCCCACTTTGAAATTTCCAGACAACTCTTGGCATGGAAAAAGACATGCTGTGTAAAAATTTCAGCCAATTCGATCGGGGCTCTTTTTTGTTACTGAAGATTTTCGAAGACTTTTCACCAAAACTGCAGTTTCGCGAGGCACAAAAGATTGTAAAAAATTATTTTCAGAAATTTCAAAGAAAGACGCGAAACTTTCGTATGAGAACTTTTTTCATTGCTCATCTGGATTTCACGCTATGTTGGCTTGAAAACTCCAAAAAACGCTAAAAGCTGATTATTTGACCAGCTGTAGTGAAAAAATACTTGGTCAGAAAAATCTGAAAAAATTCACAGTCGATCCTTTCAATGTGTACTTCCACTGTGTAAAAGGACAAACAGATCAAAAGGGGTCAGGGAAATCGACCGGTCGATTTGACGTGGAATCCCCCTTGTGTTTAAAATACGACTTCTGGATTGGAAGTAACACGTATTCGAAAGTTCAATATTTTTCGGTCGGTTTTCAGGTGCTGCTTCAATTCCTTTCCGGAATTCATTTACTTTCTATTTCTAAATCTGATCGTCCTCTTGGGAACATTTTTACATAACGATATTTGGACACGGACCTAAGATTCGGATCGTGAGCCAGAGTCAGATGGAATCGTAAATTTCACCCATCAGGAGGTCTGATATCGCCAAATGAAAATGACCAAACGCTATGCCATTGGATTTGATAAACTGATATGCCAAGTCTGAGATGCAAAATTCGCACCGTTGATACTAGCATGCAAATTTGGTAGTTCCATTCTACGTATAATTTATTTTTGTCTCTGACGACCCTGACATATAATTCGATTGAAAAGGTTGTGGATTGATGATCATTGGTTGTTTGAACGATATTAATCAATCTGTTACCGTAAATAAGAATCTATTTTATTACCCTAGTCGTAAACTGACGTGAGATAATATATTACAGGAACGCGGGGTGACCAAATCGGCGAAATAAGTCTCTGCAAAATAAACAAGTTTTGGTTTCCAACGATGGTTACAAATCGTTTCATGAATTCAACTATCGTATTTTATCTAATGAGACGTCAAGAATTACTGAAGTTGTGGAAAAAGGAGAGAAAAAAAATTGAAGAACTAGAACAACAAACGATGCTTGTAGAATCCTTACGTAAATTTCCAAGTCTTCAAATTAGTATTGTATTAGTGGTTTCACCCACTTCTTGGTAATTTTTTTCGTTGAATTACTGCAATTGTAATTAACAATGCAATCTGAGGACTTCCATGAGCCTGAGGTGGCATCTGATCGTACTATCCATACGGATGAGTCACTCTCGATAATATGAGTGTAACTGAGCGAGTGTCCAGAGATTGCAGAAAGTATTAGTTGATGCTTCGCTAATAAGCTTGAAGAATTCGCAAGAAAAATGTTACCTGGTTTTTGCAGCCCGCGAAGACTACGCGAGACGTTTTAAGTGAAGTGTGAATAGTTAGTGTGTCAGTATGATAGTGAATGTTTTTCCTGGAAGAATGATGTGGTACGAGAAATGAGAGCAAATTCAAAAACTTCGGAAACCTGATAAATTTGATATACATTTTGTACGTTTACGAGTTTCGCCAAACTGAGTGTAGGAACAGCAGCAATTGCGTACTCATTACACGATTGATAATTAATCTAGTGTTGTATCATCTTCCGGCATATGTAGATAAGGAATTGGTCAACGACAACGAGACGCTGTATTAATCATTGGTGACGAAAGAACTAGAGGATTCTTGTATTTCTGTTATTGCTTTAATTGATGTAACACTTTACAAATATGATGAGAAATCCAAACTTAGTATAATACTGATGAATGCAGCAGAGGTCAAATTATTTTATACCGCCTGCTAATTTTGAGGTTTCCCAACTCATGAATAATACTACTCATGAATCAACGACGATGGTCTTATTCCTTTTATGCAACTTGAGCAACAGTTTCGAAAAATTCTACGCCAAACATGCTGTAGTAGTTAAATAACGGTTTATTAAGTCGTAAATGTTAGCCATAATTTTAACGGGGAAAAAAAACAGGATCATTTTGTCAGGAGCCTCAATTTAAATAACAGGAATCAATGCGAGTTCGTTTAGCATTTAATTATAGGCATAATACGCAAGTTCGAATCAGTGTGGCGTATCTAATGTGAGCTTTCGTAATATAATGCGTTGATTACTAGGCTTTTTGATTATATTATTGTGATAGCTTTTACCACTCAGTATACTTACGATGGGCGTGAAATCATCAGCCGCAAAATTGAAAGGGTATACAAAATTCAGGAGAACAAAGTTGCTGATCAAAACTATACGCCCAAGGAAACGTTTACAGTGTGAGAGATGTGCTGTGGCCGAAGATAGTTGTCGACCTTCTTCCTATTAGCATACAGAATCAAATAATTTGAACAGAAGATCGAATGTAACATTCTAGAATCTCCTTCTTCTTCAGCTAGGCTGGCCAGTTAGAGATTTCGATCTCGCCGGATTTCAGAGATAGTTCTGTGAATCGCTGGTGAAATCAAGGTACTCAGGTTCTGTGCAAGTTGGTAGAGAAGGTAGGCAGAACTATGCCAGCGCTCGAGGTGGTTGAAATTATCCCTTCTGGCCTGAATTTTATATGTACTACAAAATTCTTTGCATGAAGCATTAGAGAAGTTCCTAGAGTTTGTATTGATGATATAATTGATTATTGAAAGTCGTTACTAAACACATGTTTACCAATGTTTCTCGGTAAAAAAAAAACTGAAAACGCAACCTACAATAACATTTACATGTAAATTCAGGCCAAAATGTGACATTTGACAAGTCATGGAGCCATTTGCCATTTTGCGAAGAGTAATGTGTGTATGCCTGAGTGGAGTCTCGTATCAGACATCAAGGCGCCCATGCAATCGATTGGTAACTGTTGTTTGAAGTTTCGCACAGGAAGGATCGCATAAATCTCATTTTAAGTCTTGATTTGGTTACATTCAATAATTTTGAAACGGGTGGGCCCAGATTTTGGCAATATAAATCAATGTTGAAACAATATCAAACTTGGTTTATAAATTCGTAGAATTCACTTTTAGAATTGGTCTATAGGCGATTACTCTAACACTTTCAATTACAATGAGAAAATATTAATTGTTGTCTGCTGTCTGATAGCTGAGGCCATGGTTTTAGCTTGGTGGCGTTTTGCTGACTAGCTTACTTAGGTTAGCGCGTTGCCGCTTATATAGCCTGGCGCGATAATCCTTGAACTTTTATCGGTTTCTATGCGTTAATACCCACACTTTTGTTCTGTTGGATAACACTTAGTTGAAAGTTTCCACCGGTTCCTATCGCTTAAATATTTCTTCTCGTAAGAATAATACACTATAGCTGTTTAGATTCACGCCTTCCTTTTGTCGATTTTGTTCGGTTAAAAACTCATCATTAGAGAATGAAAATGGATGAATCTGTGTGTTCCACGCATCTCACACTTTCCGTGTACTTAGCAAAAAAGACTCTAGAAAAAATAAAATAATAATTTATATGGCGATTTGGACGTCGTAATGTGTCCTGCATATTTTGCAGTAGATCTAGTGTGTGTGTGGCATGTAGCAATCACAGTATGTATCCGAGTTTTACAATCTGATGACATTTTTATATCGTATAGTATACGTGAATGCTAAACAAGGAATACAAAAATCTTTTACAAAATTGAATTCGTTAAAACGTTGAACTTTTTTGATCTCAAGAGACTCACGACTTGTAATATGAGACCAATAAACCCAAGACATGAGGTTCTAAAAAAGAATAGATAAAAAAAATTACCTATCTATACGACTCGGGGAAATGTCATTCCTCATGTCAAGTCAATGAATAACCGTAAGACGAGAAAAAAGTAAAACAAGTATTGCTGGCAATATCCATCACGGGTGTGGCCGATAGGCTTATAAACTTCCGGGATGGAGTAAGTAGTCTACTTCTTACTCATACTCATTTTGCACTGGTACATTCATGAAGTATCTGTTCACCGATTGGTGTCACTCTGCATCGAATGTTAGATCAAGATGTATATACATACATATGGGGTATTCCAGCCACTATCGCATACGATTAGACTCAAAATTTCTCCATTTTTTTTCCAAAATTACATTGAAAAAAAATAATTCTCCAGTGCCCACGAATACTCGTGTTAGGCATCAGAGTTTAGATTAGGGGTTTCGTGTTCGAAAATATCATACCCCAGGTGTCAATTAAACCTCTCGGAGAGGATGCATTTTAATTAAAGTTTGTGATATTTATAACAAGAAAATGGTGAAAACAAAAAAGTGAAAAAAATCCACAGCGGCTGCTTCGACATAGGCCTACATCATAGGTGATTATAAAGAACAAAAAATGTCGAGTCAAATCTGAATGGCTTCAGTTACGATCTAATCATGGTGAATATGTGACCTGGCTCAGTGTAAAAAGTATGCCCACTACCCACATCGCGGCCCACACGCTATTCCCAAAGATTATAGTATAACGGCAACACCAGTAAAGTTGAAAACATATTCGTCCTGTAATATGGGCATGAGACACGATAAAGACATAAAGGTTCGAGCATGTAACTGAATTCATTGACCATATTCCACGGATTCTGTAATCGCCCCGCAATATAATTCGGATTGACATAACAAAAGAGCATCATGAAGCAACAAAGAAGAGTAAAAAAGGAGAAAGCATACCTAATTTATATGCATAAATCAATATCATACAAATTCCCATGGAGAATTAATAAAGAAATATTGGTCCGCTGCTGCAGGCGGATGTTCATCTTGAGATCAAAGAACTTTAAGAGTTCAAGCCACCCGCAATTAATATGACGAACCTCGTTTTTAGCGTTCCATCGTATCATTTCGGATCTCGAATAGAAAGATAATATCGGTACGTTATATAGTCAGCAAAAAATTCGATCGAGTTGAGGTCCGACGAATAAACGTGTCTGTTGGGTTGCGTCTCGGCAGGTATATTTCACGCGAAAGTCCGATTTCCTGTGGCTTCGATTATGGGTCGAGGAGAGTGTTATATGTACATAAACCTACTGAGGACCAGTTTTTTTTCTTCGATTTGTCATAAACACGGTGCTACTATGTACATAATAGTTGTTGGAGAGACCATGGCCGCACGGAGACGCTCAGGAAGTAACGTATATAGTTACGGGGACGACGTAAGGTTTTCCTACTCCCGTCCACACGTGAATCGAGCCAACAACCATAAAGTGGGCTATACTGTGCGGTAAGAAAAAAAATAGGAACAATGGGGCACCTGAAGAAAATGCCTAAGAAATTAATGCTTTTGAACCCGGTTAAATTAAATTTGGTTACATAACACCTTGCCCTGGATCCCCCATACTCTGTTCTGTATTTTGTCTGTATGTAGAGACAAATATTCGAAACTCAAGTTGTGATAATAATGAATTGAATCTTTATTCTTCTCAGTTTTGCATATTATAACTGGAAATGGGAATACATTTAATAAAACGGGTATATCGAAAAAATAATTAACGACCATTTCAGATTTAGTACGCTCATTTTCACGTTCCGCATGACCTTTTTCACCGATTCAAAGTAAGCGTTTTGGCTGAATGTAATCATGAATGACGTTTCATGGAGGCCTCATAAAATATATTGCACAGCGTTGAATTGAGATATGAAAACGTAACTTTCGTATATTGTCTCATAATGGCGGTTTTCCTTTCAAAAATATAGACTAAAAAATACAGAATCACATAAAAATTTTATATGATGTAGGGTAATTTGAATAACGCGCCTAGAAATAAGAGAAAGATGACGGATGAAGAATGAGAGATAGCGAATGTGAAGACGAGTGATCGAATATCCGCCCACTCATACTATCTACGGGAAGACGCTCTAAGCATCAGACCTATTTTCCATTATCAATTCCCTGTAGCAGTAAATTATATTTTATTCTTTACAATTTTTATTAATTTATACACATTTAATTCTTATATTTCACATTGTAATCGTTAACAAGCATCGACAAAACAAAATTTACACAATTTCACTATCTGCAATCTATACAAATTTACAAAACTACGAAAACGAATTTCATCTCCATGAGGCAGAGAGTCTGACGAGACGCAATATCTCCGCCATCAATTGGAAAATTATCATCAAATACACAATAATCTACGGAACCTGCTTGGTCACCAAACACATGCAAAAGATAAGTTGAAATTGTTAAAACATGAAAGAAAAAGCTGTTAACAAAAAACAAACCGTTAAAAACAGAAAATTAATGAACAAATGAAATTGTAAAGATATATTTGAATCAAACGAGTGTAATTTTAAACAAAAGAATTTTTAAATGGTATAATTGTTTTTTTTTTGTATGAATGTGATTTTAATTTTAATTTTATTTTATACACTTTTTGATTATTGATAAAAATTAACATTGAAAATTATCCAACATTTTACACAACAAATTCGTTAAATAAATCTAAAGATTAACTATTTGAAATATTAATATCCTGAAATTGATTTTTTTTAATTTATTTATATTTTTAAGTACCTTTTTCCATTACTTTACTGTAGCAGATGGGGCAATCTGTTATAATGACGAGGTTGATTCTGACACGGGCTGACATTCCGAATCTGAATGAGCCGATTACGTTGGGATTACCAGTCACTCCATTACGAACTTGTAAAGAAAAAACTCAGCCATGACAGAATTAATGTCGCCAGGTGTACAGCCTATTCGTTATATAGCGTACATTAGTATGTATAATGGATCGAGCTAATAGATCGGAATTAAAATACTTAATCGATTATACAGTGTTCATCTTCGAAGTGAAAGGAGAGGTCTGCGATCTAAAATTACGAGCAGGGCATCGAATGACGTACAAAAGCCACAAGATATGCTCCGATCTCACTCGTTTAACAACATTAATTTCACTTGTTAATTTCAGACCCTCGTCAGTCGGGTATATTACACAATATATGATCGAGATAACTGTGTATGGACGTCTTTTGGTCATGTAAATTAAGGAATGTTAAAAACGTCAGTTTTGTTATCAATGATCGCCATATTTCTGACAATGAAATTTTCTCGAAAAAAATATTGGTTCAGTTACAGAGTATCATTGTTAATTGAGGATTTCATGGATCGAAGCAAACTATATCATGAATAATGCAAATTTAATGTTTCTTTTCGAGAAACTTAATGAGAATTTCTTGGCTGGTTTCGAATGAAATAAATTAGCGCAGTGTCAGATGCACAGCCATAGTTTAGGTTGATCAACGTCACTTTCATCATCATCATTCGTCTATCAAGTTTTAGACAAGTAGCAGTCTGCGATTCTAAATGGGTTTCAATTTCGTGATTAGCTAAGCTTGGTTGAATTCGAACCAGAGGCACCAGGTGTTGGCGTGTCCGATCCTTTTATCCGTTGCGAAATTATCCTCATGTTTCTTGCCGAAGTCCGGCGTCACGAAGAGCCGTTTTAAATGATTTGCCTGTTCTTTTATACACCGGCTACTGCTTTTCGCCTAGAGTAATGGAAATGGGCAAAAACTCCACGAAACATTTACTTTCGGTAAACTTGATCAATCTTGGCCTACAAAACGAACTTTTGTTTATCCTTTTGTTGGGCAATACTAGTGAACGTGTTAATCGTGATCAAGCGAAAACCAGGGAGACAATGATGAGGCGGTTTGTGTTGAATCGAATGCCATGCAATGGCAGTGAAATTAAAATTGCGAATACCACAAGGACTATGTTCTATGTATAAGCAAACAAAGAACGCTTCTTGTGACATGAGGAACGTGACTGTAATGATGGTTTCGAATTTTTTAAGATAATTTTGCATTTAATAAACCCACTTTCCCACCCAGAAAGTCGTTCATTACTGACACAATTTTAATCCATTCGATATTTATCGCAATTAACCGCGAAGAAAAACCTCTTTTTCATTCCAGAGTAATTAGTGAGATAAATAGTCTCGAAACCTTTTTTTTCTTTTGACATTGATCTTGGGTCAGTCAATTGTGACTTGAACTTAAACAACGGTATATTGCCAGTTTCCAGTTCCTCGTCGAAATTAAAACCGTAGCGAAAGTGAGAGGAGAAAGATCATCGGACAAGCAATAGTTCCACTTTTGCTTTTGTTGCAACTCTGGTTCGACGAGGATTGGTTACCCATGGCTTACCTCGATGGCACGTTTCTCCTTTCGGTGAAAAATGACATCAGTTATACTTTCGAACATTTGTTACTCCCGAATAAAAAAATTATTGTAGCTATCATTGTGAGCAGTTGTTATGTAAATTCAATTTCTGAATACAGGCTGTGCAATGAAAAAATTCTAAAAAAAGTGAGGAAAAATACCTTTTCCTCCAATTCATTAGAGTACAACTTTTTTTTCCAAATGAATCCCAAGTTTCGATAGATTTATGCCAAATTTGTTGCATGGTAGCGATTCAGCAGCATGTGGTGGAAGTTAATATCACTTTCACTGACAAGGTGATTAACACAATACTATTTTTCTATGATTGACAGAAATTCACTTCTAGGATTTCTTTTCCAGTCGTCGGGGATAAATTGCCTTGAAAGAGTGACGCTTCGTTTTTAAACCGCAAAAACTAAATTAATTCCACAAAGTAATTTAAAAGTACCGTTTACGTTTACACAAACAGCTGAACATGCATTTCTGGAAAAATTCAGACTGTATGGTATGTAGTTTTTCTGGAGCTCAGGATTTACTGATACTTTCTTGTTCCCTATGAGCCATGCATCCATCATCGATCAATAAAATATCATTCAATGTATACTGTCGAAGAATCTCAAGTCAATTATTCTGATTTATTGGTAACTGAGCAGCATTATCCACGTAGAATGTAATGAAGATTTATTGCAGACATAACAGCGTGTTGGTTTGATTAGTATTCTATAACCTAACACGACATTATCACTTTATGAACACCCCTTGATTGATAATCGTGTGAATTGACTGACATTCGATAATTGAACCTTTGACTCCGTGGGAATGTCATATAATTAACTTTCTTTGACCGAAAAGTACGACCATGAAATCAATCACGTCGTGTTTTGGCCATCAGAAGTATGGAAGTCAAAGTAAGGCAATCGAATCTCTTAGAAGGTTCAATAGAGGCTATTGTTGGACGTTATTGCAGAAACTAATGAGAATAGGTTGGCATTCTCCTGCTCACTGCGGCATGTTTCCTGCATGTAGCCAGCGGCTGGTTTTAGTTCTTTGAAATCCAGTCTCCGCAGAGAAGGAAAGGAGTCAGCGTTCAGGTAACAGGATACAGGAGAAGGTTGCGAGAAGGTGCTGGTAGGAACTCGTGACGGGGAGGAGAACCCTGCCTTTCTTCGACGGCAAACCCGCTGGAGTGAGCGGACGACGAACCCGATTTGTAGAAAAAAGAAGAGACTTGTAAACGTAGACAAGTAAGATAGAAAGAGAGTGCTTTCTTCGGGACTGTCACGGCGAAGGTCTTCGTATATAAGCTACTGACCGCTCTGAAATTGTCAGTTAAGTTCGCCTTACTGGAATTAACAACCAATTCATACAAGCAAACATGCTCCGCTTTGTAAGTTTAAAAAGCGTTCAACACCCCAATCAACTCGAATCTTCGACTCAAAAACCGTCGAAGTTCAATTTCTCCGACTCAATTTCCCTCAAAATTTGGTGATTGAATCTCGCAATAACTGCCGGCTTGTTATCTGGTTTCACTGATCTCAATATCGCAGTATTCTGCAGACACTCTTATCATTTTACAGAGCCATAATTCACTCACAATCGGGTTTATAATCGTCGAACCGTGAACAATACTCGGCTTACAATTAGTCACCTAAGCGACAAAGGATATGGTGAACTTAATTGCTTTGATTTGTGCAGTTCCTGTTGACGGTGGCTCTGGCCACGGTGAAGGCCTCTCACTATTCCTCTGGAGATCATGGACTCTCAGTTAAGCCCAAGTTCCTATCGCAGTCCGTTCATCTTCATGAAATACCCACTAAGGTCATCAGAATCACGAAGACTGTCGCCATCAAGGTTCCCGTTCCATACCCCGTCAAGGTGAGTCGAATTTTATTGGTTCCGTAGATGTGACGCGATCCCAGCAATCATATTGGTGAACCTGCGGAACTTAACCTAAGAGCGTGGAAATGATATCCTTTCTTGTGTATTCTTTCTCCTGATGAATAAAATAGCACATTTCACGATTCAACCGAATGAATTTTGATAGTTTCAACTTTTCCATTACTTATGTTGCAGTCGTCTTCATCTGAACGTTTAATGTTATTAATTATTCGAACAGGTTCCTTATCACATCCCAGTTCCGGTACCCGTAAACCACCCGGTTGCAGTTCCGGTCCCGCAGATAGTGAAGGTTCCGCATCACATTCCGTACGAGGTGTCAAAAGCGGTGCCTTACGAACTCCATCAGCAAGTGCCCATTCTTGTATCGAAGCCAGTTCCATTCCCGCAGCCGGTACCAGTGCCACATCCGGTGGCCATAAACAAGCCGGTATTCTATCCGGTGCCTCATGCAGTTCCGTATCCTCAGCATAGCGAGTCGACCGGTTATGAAGGCGGAAATGGCGGCGGTGTCGAAGAAAGCAACGGTCACGATCACGGACAGAACTACGATTCTTACACAGTCGAAACTCACGGGCAAAACTATGGCCATGGGGATGACGGCGGGCATGGAAATGAAAATTTCCACGCTTCGCAGCAGGATTACACGCCCCAGCATTAGCCCTTGAGCGAGAAAGAGGATTAACCGGTCGAAAATATTCGCCGCGACCAAAGTCACCGTTAAGTTTTATTTTCTTATTTGTTTGACGAATATTGTTGATTTGTTGAATATTTTGTTTTATATGTTTTTTGTAATAAAACTTCGCGCCGTTATAAGGCGCCTATGAAATTCTCGTCTATTCGCTCAAAATCTTGTTTCCTGTCGGCTGTCACAGCTTTTATCTTTATATCGGTATGAAATCACTGAGATTTATAACCGTCGACATGCTATTAGTCACAGCGCTTGAACTCCTTGGGAATTACTGTGCCGGTATCATGCATTAATCAGACACCACACGATTTATCGGAGCCCGTGCGGTATGGCAACCCGACTCACACCACTGCGTGACCGGTTGCAGCTAGCGCGGGTCTCTATAGAACCTCCAGCTGCGTGGGGATAAGAAAAACCCAGTTGCTACTTCCTCAAGCTTTCTACAATCCGGAGCTGTGCCCTGGACCGAAACGCTTTAGCGGCGAAAAAAGTGTCCAGTGAATGGAGGTAGTCAGTCATTATAGATGGCAGAGTTTATCGAAACTCCCGCTATTAAAATTACAGCTCCAATAACTTGATTAACTATTGATAAATGAACGCACGGGGAGTCACTACCAAAAATTCATTTCATACATAGTTTTGAGATAAGGTGGGGAGGGAGAGCAGGTATCTTTTTATTCAAGAATCGAAAATAATTAGGTCAAAGGAGTGATCAATTGACTGGTTTCATTAGGTTGATATATCCTGCAGTACAACAGATGTCTTCCACAGAAGAACTGTCAAATTTCACTCATTTTTTTCTTTTAACTGGTTCGATTGTTGTAATCTATACAATAGGATACACAGTGGCCTAGAGGCGGATTCACCACTAGGCTAAGTAGGCTACAGCCTAGGGCGGCAAAATTTTGGGGGCGGCAAATTTCAGGGGCGGTAGGTATATTTTTTTCGCGAATTTTCAGAGGTGACAAACTTCTATCGAATGAAAATACAATGGCAAATATTTTACCGTGTTGAATTCTTGTGACCTGATTAGAGCAAATTAATAATTTGGATGATTGTCTCGAACGAGTACCAGTAGTAGCTTACACGCGTGGATAACGATTATAAGGCAGCCAGTAGTCAAAAGCCAGAATATTAGGTCCTGAAAAAATTTATCGGCCCAGCTACAGCTATTTATAGTTTTCTTTCACATTTTTTTACTTGCATTTGGGTATTTTTTTATTACGCGGAGGTTTTTCGTACTACGTGTCTGAAAATGTGTTTCCTTATGCGAAATTGACCAAGGAACAAGAATATGGCCATAGATTTGACACACGACCAATACGTACAGAAATATTAACGAAAAACACTCAAAATTTACCAAAGAAGTCCCAAATCTTGGGGAAATGGTGGAAAAAAATAATGTTTTTTTGACTTTCTGAGGCAGCAATCTTGTGAAGAAAGAACCAACGAATCTAATAACCACACCCCTAGATTTGTGGGACAAAGAGATATATATGCGTTGTCTAAGTTAGAGAATCTTGTTTTTTCTGGCAATAATAGACTTTTTTGACCTCATTGGACTATGTCCCACCTACAGGCCTATTCTGCGGCATCTACCACGGCTAACTGAATCGTGTATCAAGAGGGTGCCTCAGAAAGTCATAAACCATTTTTAACTTCCCGTATCTCTGATTTCAGAGAAAATAGGAAGTTATTGTAATCACCCCGAAAATGAAAAGTTGAGTTTTCACTGGATCTCCACGTTTCGAGGTCCGGAGAATCACTTCCGATCATTTTCAGATGGACGTCTGTGTGTGTGTGTGTGTGTGTGTGTGTGTGTGTGTGTGTGTGTGTGTGTG
>JAFFZH010015738.1:122497-225132 GCA_018420115.1 Euura saliciscinereae | reverse complement strand
GTGTGTGTGTGTGTGTGTGTGTGTGTGTGTGTGTGTGTGTGTGTGTGCGTGATCAAATTTTTGTCCGACGATATCTCGAGAACACGCGGTCGGATTTCGATCAACTTGGTCTCAATCGACGTGCCTTTCTCAAACTTAGAACTGATTAGATTTTGGCTTTGATCGGTTCAGTACTTTTCGAGATATTTAAATAACAAAATTCTCAAAATCACAACAAAAATGACGATATCTTGAGAAGGGATCAACGGATTTCAATGAAATTTGGTATCACATGGTTTTTCGGATCGCTGATCACGAATCCGAAGTCTATTTTGCAAAATTTTCATTTGGCGTATTCGATATGCTGCAAAAAAACTAAAAACATTTGGATTTGGATGAAACTTGGTACTCGTAGGTTTTTTGGGTAACTGATCACGAATCTGAAGTCAGATTTGCGAAATTCAAAATGGCGAATCCAATTTGCCGGGAGAAACACTAGAAACATTCGAAATCTTACGGAAATTGGTACTCGAAGGTTTTTTGAACCGCTGATCAAAAACCTGAGGTCATATTTGAAAATTTCAAAACAGGTGAGATCAAAATAAATAACGGGAAGTTCGAAGGCTGGCTCATAGTCAGCCCAAACCCGCTTGTTTTTTCACCACTTCCCCAAGATTTGCGACTTCTTTGGTAAGTTTTGAGTGTTTTTCGCCAATATTTTTGTACGTATTGGTCGTGGGTCTAATTTATGGCCATATTCTTGTTACTTGGTCAATTTCACAGAAGGAAACACATTTTCAGATATGTAGTACGAAAAACCTCCACGTAATCAGAAATACCCGAATTCAAGTAAAAAATGTGAAAGAACTATGAATAGCTGTAGCTCCGCCGATGAATTTTTTCAGGACCTAATATTCTGGCTTTTGAATACTCTCTAGGTGGGTAACGTGCCCACAAAAAATCAGCCCAATCGAAGGGGGTGGGTTGGGACAGGTCCGGCTTTTGTTAAATAATTTTACTCTATAGAATCACAGGTGTCAAAATCCGTAGATTATGAAGACGTGATCAATGAATTTGCTACTAAAAAATCGAGACGTGTTATAATTCTATAAGTACGAATACATACACAACAAGTATTTTCGCATTTTTCATTTGTTATTTTACCTTCTTGCAAGTATAACGAAGGTGAAAGCAAACAAAGCTAAGCATAAAAATATCACTGTGTTTTGTCGAAACTCTCTATATCCTTATTTTAGTGTTCAAAAGGGGCGGCAAAGTTTTCGTAGCCTAGGGCGGCCGAGATCCTAAATCCGCCTCTCTAATCTCTGATTAGATATTTTCCTAACTTATGCGTGTTGTATACCTATCTATATTATTACTTTCATGTATCTGGATTTTCTTGTCAATGTGTACATTTGTGAATAATTAAATCCTTGAATAAATGACCAAGTAAATGAATAAATATAAAAACCAATTGAATTGTTATCCGATTTCAAATGTTTCTAAAGTCTCTATTCGGTTGGGAGCCGCGGCGAAAGTTGAAACTATATCAAATTGGTGTGTTTCGCGATCTGATGCTAGTGCTGGAAGGCTCTGAACCGAGTAGACAAGTTAATGAATTTAGTGACCGCGTTTCCTAACCATCGCAATTATATGATCATATTTAGTCGTCTGAGCATCCATTCGCATCGATCGAGATTTCATCAAACTATTCGCCTTCAAAGTTGAATAACATTTTCTGAAAGTTGTTTTTTACGTGGTGTAATCTCCTGACAATTAGTGGAAATAATTTCTACGATTTTCAAGGAATTTATAGAAAAATCGGAATATCCCAGATTTTTGTACACGATTGTAGATATAATATAATAACTGACTGGAATTTTTTTTCGATCTTCTAAAAATCCGTTATATTTTACGAACAAAAGAAAAACTCCAACTAACTACAATATTTTTTATGAAAATTTATCCAATTTGATGAAAAACCATGTATGCATATTTCTCGTACGAAACAATAGGAAAATGTTCTGATTTCCCTAAAAATTTGTACTAGTCAAAATTTTTATCAGGACCTACGACAGCTTGTCAGTTTTAATTGAACGATTTCAATTTTGTATTTCGAGTTATTCCATCAAACTCAAAGTCTAATGAATAATAAAAATACGAAACGAATAGAATAAATTACTCCAAAAAACATCGAGATTAATTATCGTTCAATTTCCCTACTGCTCAATGTCATTCTACAGCATTTCGTTCATTGAGTAGAAGCTAGAATCCCTCTCACTCGCCTGAAAATGCCTAAAAATTGAGAGAGCATCGATGTGAACATTTATTCTACGATGATCAGTATACCAGAAAATTCCGAAGGATTGCAAAAAATAAGAGCTGTGACTGCTATATGCGTCATTCCTTGACTTCAACGGACTGTTCGTAACTTCCAGAGGTTTCAAGTGACTCCTTAGACTTCTGAGACTTCCAAATAATTCCCAAGACTTTCAAAAGACATCAGAGACCAGCGTAGAAATTAAGACTGCCATAAGTAGAATTTTTTAGTTTGCGCAATCGTCCAATAGTGCTGATTTCACAATTTTCCGGGAATATGCACGACTTCGAAAGTCGCGATACACCTTGGCAAGTTCGAGTTCAAATTAATTGGATAGATTGCTCGACATTGCAGCTTTCACCTTGACGTCATATTGTCGATGCGATTTGGTAGGTAGCTGAGTTACTTCGTTTCCGCGGTTTTCTCACCTTTTTTTTATCACACTTGTACAAAAAATTATGACACCTCCCTGATTACCATAACCATTTGTATCGAATGCATAATTTGTTGTTTTGACCTAGTAGTTTCTAAGATGCTGGCTGATTAATATTCAATTTCGGAACATCTCTCCACATCAGGCGCTAGAGCAAAACGATCCGATCTTTTTAATGGTACACATTAAATATGAATGTCCAAATTTATGTGGTTACAAATTTCGTTGATTTCTCTTACTTCTCATACGGTGCTGTGAGTTTCGTGTGCGGTGTCAGGGAAGCCGAATTATGTTAAAACATTTTCGTATTATATATATAATTTTAAACATTTTTATTCAACCAGAAATGTCGATAGCCGCGATGTTTAATGACACGCGAAATAACGACGCATAAAACATACAAAATTTTCATACGAAAAAACTTGTATAGGTACTGTAGTAGAGGTTGGCATATAGTATTACAAATATGATAATAACGAACACTTTTTTGTCTGGATGACCTTAGACGTCCAAAGGAGTCGAAAATATATCGCTATATTTAACGAATTGAGATGCTGAACAACGACGCCCAGTCTCCTCCAAGAAAGTTTTGAAAAAATATTCACATTCTCGCTCTCGCTCTAATCGTTAGAGCTGACTCGAGTTATTAGATAACGGAGAAAAGAAATCTGTACAGATAGAAAATAAAAATAAACTGTATTCTTCTTGCGTTTTTGGAGGCTGTGCAATCGGCACTGTCAATTCGCATAGTATAACTTCTTCATCTCGTCTCCCTTGTCCCCCACTGGTTCAATTTACCAAGCAGACTGGCTTTCGAGTTCGGAGTTCCATCCCTGGTTCCATCCCTGGTTCCATCCGTTGTTACGTTCGATGATGATCGGCTGCGACACTCCAACTGGGACGTGCTTCACCACTGGTACTGGGTAGGGCTGGGGAACTCCGACTGGGACGTGCTTCACCACTGGGTAAGGGGCTGGGACGGAGACCTTGACTGGGTAAGGGACGTGCTTGACCACCTCAACTGGGTATGGTCTTGGTACGTGAACGGGGTACGGCCTGTCGACTGCGACCGGTACCTAATCAGAAACAAAAATAAAGTACATTAACTTGATGTCTTTTATCTAGTTACTGGGATTACAGTGGTTGCGTTGGTGTTATGGTATAACGATCAGCGGGTAATGGAGCGTGGAGGTTTCACCAAGGGTTATTACCTTGAGCCACATCTTCCTTTCCTCGGTTACAACCACGCCTGCGATCTCTCCAGTTGTGTTACACCACGCAAGGATCATTTACCATGTCACACCGAGTATGATATGTCTACAATTACCTTGACTGGCACGGCGACTGTCTTCTCGACGGGGACGGCCACTGGGTGGGGCACGGGGACTGGAACTTCCCTGATGATATTACCGCCCAGACCATAACCGGAACCGTAGCCGAGACCGGATGAGTAGCCAAGACCGGATGAGTAGCCAAGACCAGATCCGAAGTTAAGACCAGATCCTTGGTTAAGACCATATTCGTAGTTGAGACCAGATCCGTAGCCGAGACCAGTGTCCAGTGAGGAGTAGCTCCCGATTCCAGAGGTGTAGCCAGAGCCATAACCGAGTCCTAGAAGTCCTCGCTTGTCCTTCTTGGTCTCAGCTGCCTTCTTGGCTCCCTTGGCTTCGTCGGCCACGGCGAGAGCCACGAGGGCGAAGAGGATGATTACCTGAGAGGGACGATTATGAATAATGATCAAATGCACAGAGTCTGGGAGATAGTTGAATTCTGAGGCGAGAGTTAATCAGATTTGGAGTTCACAGTTTTTTTCGTTAGTGTATTCTAGTTTTCGATCGTTTAGAGGATACACTTTTGGTTAGTGAATTCGACCACTTGTCGATAGGAATTGTCTGTTACCTTTGCGTTCATGCTGCTAAGTTTGATTCGAGCTTGCAACTGAAGACCTGTCCGAAGATTCCCTCTTTTATACAGCCGCCGAACCCTCCATAGGAGTTGCTTACCCGGGGGGCCACGTCGCGACGTGTTACTTACGCAATCCTACCAGCTCTACATTGAGGACCCGGTGGCCGCCCAGAGAACACGGGCTGGCATCAGGTCGAATATCTAACAATCATATCGAAGCCTACCAATTGAATCGGAAATCGAAGAACTTATCGGGCAATTGGCAATATGTGTTTTCGAATCAGTTTTTTTATGTCAAAAATTAATGTTCCTCTGTTCTTAATTTTGACTGTTTTATCTCGATTGTTTCAAACCTCATTTAGAAACTGGAGCTGATTGAGAGTCCTTTTTCATTCCGCGTGCGCCTTTGTGAGGTTTTGAAATGTTGAAATCGGTTTTACTCTTCCAGAGAACAAAGAAGACTTTTCTCCACGACCTCGACGTATACTAATTCCTACGGGCGTGTAAAATGGTTTGCGTATTTAATATTCAAATAGACGCATATTCATGTGCATATCTATACAATTGTGTGTGAATACGTTGAATCCTAGACCTGAAACAAATTTTTACGCATATTTTAAAGGGCGAACAGTTTCAGGGTTGGAATATACAGCATCTTTGAGAGACTTATTACCATTTATGATCAGAATCTAAATCAAGGTGATCCACTGTGAGACGTTCTGAATTCGCTGCTCTAATAATGTGAGTTGTGTAACGCAGAAGGTTTTAGGATTCACACGTCAAATTTCGCGACTAGCTCACTGAGCATTAATTAAATCTAGTTTGGTTTATTCTGGGGCAACAGTTATGCAAATTGACGAGTTCTCGATGAAGAGCAGGAAAATAACTTGGACGCTTGTTATTACGTGACCGAAGATATATTTGGGCGCATTCATTTCTTCATATTGATTTCTAAGGAAAAAAAACAGATCTTGTACGTATTGCGTCAATTCTCATCACTCACAGGGATAAAATATGCACCAGGTGTGAGGAAGATATCTGATCATACTCTAAGTTTCAGTGGCAAGCTACGAATTTCTAAACGAGTTCTATACCTACGTCGCGTTGGTCAGAAACTTGGCGAACCCATTAAGTCTTACGCAATTATATTAAAACCATATTTATGCGAGCATGTACAGGCCCGGAGAAATTTCGGTTGGAGAAATGGCAATTCACATCAGAGCCTGCCGATCAGTTAATTTGATCGTCCAATAGAATTCGCTCATCGTCGCGATATCCCATATCTCAATCTTGAGACTAATTAAGTCTAATGATTCGAGAGAAACTGTTTCCTGTTTATTTCTTCCGTTTGCAAATCAGTCTCATATCTAGGTCGGAGAAAACTAAATTCGCACCAATTTATTTGGCAGTCATATCTAATGCTGTTATACCTGGGGCGTTCCATGCCAAATCGACCTGGGCTTGACCCTTGACCTCTCGGATTTGGTCCGCGATTTTTCATATGATTGTTCTCACTTTGAAAGGCATTCAATATTAAAAAAAAAAATTTCCCCACGACATAATTTAAAAATCTGAAAAAATTCTAAAAAATCGTCTGTCAGATATCAACATTTTTGAGTCTAGAGCCGAAGTGGGGAAATTTTTCCTTCTCGATGTTTTCAAGCTTTTCCTGTTTATTATAATTTTTTTTAATAACAGCGGGAGTTATTTCACTATAAATGGTTGCTGAAACATTTTCCCATGTCACACTGATCGATTTGGATTGTTCAAAAAATTTTCAGATTTTTTTCAAGATTTTTTATTAAAAAAAAATATATTTTTTTTAGATCAGATTTTTTTTTTGAACAATCCAAATCAATCAGTGTGACATGGGAACATGTTTCAGCAACCATTTATAGCGAAATAACTCCCGCTGTTATTAAAAAAAATTATAATAAACAGGAAAAGCTTGAAAACATCGAGAAGGAAAAATTTCCCCACTTCGGCTCTAGGCTAAAAAATGTTGATATCTGACAGACGATTTTTCAGAATTTTTTCAGATTTTAAAATTATGTCGATCGATATGACCATTTTCAAAAATTACAGACAATACGTCTCATTGCGAAATAAAATTCAAAAAAAAATACTGAGTTCCTTTCAAAGTGAGAACAATCATATAAAAAATCGTGGACCAAATCCGAGAGGTGAAGGGTCAAACCCAGGTCGATTTGGCATGGAATGCCCCACCTACAGATATTCATCAATTCATTTATTGACATTAACAAGAAATTTTACAGCCGCTAGTGTAATGAAATACGAATAGTAAAATCATCGTTCAGTTGATTATGCCTGTTATTATATGAATCTAAAGTTTCAGGTCGTCTTACGGCTGAGCGACCTCAAAATGAAGACAGTAAAAGGGATTTGTTAAGGTTGGAAAGTCCTGTAGTCGCGATTCCTAATTTATAACGATATTTAGTAACGTTCTGGTTTCCATCAATCGTTATTTTGCAACGCGTTATATCAGAGTCGATTAACATTTTACATTTGGTTGAAGTTACTAGAGGCCTGTAATAAGCTCAGCATCTGTACACTTATTCGTGTGATTCGAACTGACAAAAGTACATATTTGGAAAAGTGATTTACGGTAACCAGAATATGTGGTAATGTAGAGCCAAGATAGCAATCTATAGGAATGAAATTTCATTACGAGAAGAGCTCTTCCGTGGAAAATTGATGCGTGAGGTTAAATTTCACAAGATTCTTTCAAATCAATTAATTAACATATTCCTAACGACGCAGCGAAATTTTTTTTCTCAGAATATTGTTGCCAGAATGCAAATATGACTTAGAAAAAGAATTTTCATCAGCATTCTCATAACGGGTGTCGTCATTTTGGGAAAAAAATTATGTGAACATCCAATGTAACACTATGACGCATAAACCTGTACACATATTGCTCTCGTAATAAGTAACATTTTAGACAGTTCCATCTTGGGGTATAAATAACAGCGCTCGAAATTATAGATAGAGCAGGATTTTGCTGTAGCTGCTGATGTCAAGCGCCGAATGTACGTTATCACACATTCATGTTCACTCATCTTGTCATAATGAAATCCGTAGAATTTTTTTTTTCTTCAAGTACATCTGTATCGCCTTGCGAACGAAAAGAGTAACGGTAAAAAGAGGCTATCGATAATGGCTACTTACACCAGTGTTATTGATGCGATAAAGTAATGCATGTCAGCGGGGTGCAGGTGAGCACGAAATTGGCGGGGAAGAGGAGGACTACGTGAAATTAAGTAATGGAAGTGAAATGGCCCCCTCCCCCTTCCTTCGCCAATTTCGCTCATGAGGACCGGCTGGATTGCATAAAGATTATACTACGCGGTTCCTACGTACGTATACTACGTGTGGCTTTCGAAACCGGAAACTCACACCGTTTTTACGCGTTCGCGCCCATTTGCCAGTGTTTGCCACAGTGCGTACCTCGCATGTAACATGCGTCTTGATGTATGTGATGGACCGCTGCCTCGTTACGTAAATTATATCGTTGTTACATCCACACGTATAACTTGGCGTTTTTACCAGAGTGGCAAACTTTCGACATACCCAGTGATTGGGATGGCCGGTGAAGGCCATTGTCATGGAAATTTTAGTCTTCTTAAAAAATGCAATCTTCGCTAACCAGAAAAAGGGACACCATCAATCCTAGCTTCTTTTGAATTAATTCTTCGATTTTTAGCTTCCCGCAATAATCGACGCGAATTTGGTTGTCCACGGACGTAATTTTTATTCTCTGTAATTATCAGACACAAAAATTACGCCTTTTTTCAACGTCATCAACTATAGACACTGTTTTCAGGGTTCACCTTGTAGATTTTCAGCGGATACAGAAAGAAGCTCCGCGATCGTGCTCGAGATCCAAAAAAGCTGTGGAAAGATGACCATCGTTTTATTCGTCCAAATCCTGAACCCTGATTGGCCCAGTTTTGGATTATTGAAAAAAAATTGCAGATATGTCGTAGGGATGTTTCAGAATTGCGAAATAGTTCTTTGACAGAGAGAGACGGTGCTTTCGATGAGAATTCCAGAGCGACGAGGAAGGCATCGCTCAGAGTGGGCTGTGGAATGAACCCCGAGTTATGTGGATAAATAAAATCGGACAGAAGAGTGTAAGGACAATGATAAAAATTGAACATCGTCGCTAAGATCTTGTTAGAAAAATAAAGAAATTTTCATCAGTCGCGACATCACCCTCGGCGGAAACGTTCGTTGAAAATAAGAAAAAAAATATATATAGTTTTTATACACTTTTCTGTGATTTAAATTTGTTGGCGGAACAATAACTATCCAACCGAAGACTTCCTGGTGCCATGTTGAAGATCGAAAATTATAATACAGGCAATTATAACTTTTATTAACATTCTCTATTCGTCGGCTTTCGTCATAGGTGCCGAACACCAATTTCTTTTCAAATACACCATCCCGCCTGATATTTTTGGGAATAAAAATTATCACCGAAGACTCGAGAGAAGCTGATTAACGTTGAATAACGAAGAAAAACGCGTGTACCAGCTTGTCTGAGAGTCTCTCACAGCTGAAATTTCCAAACAACATTTCAATCTCATCCGACTGCTAACAATGTAATCTGAAATAATGATCTTTTTGAATATTTTTCACAGATCCGATGCGCGTGTTTTGACTCCGAGCCTGTAACCCCTCCTCCTCGAATCACCGAAAATGGTAGCCAAAAACCCACCCCGTGGGACCTCCCTGGTAGTCTCGGCTATCCGGAAGCTCCGCGATGTCCAGGGCACAAGTTCCCGGGAAATAATGAACTTCATATCCTCGGAGTACAACGTCTCCGGCCCGACCGTAAAACGCCAGGTCCAAATGGCCCTGCGGCGCGGAATGTCGTACGGAATAATCCATCGCGCTAAGGGGTGAGTTTGTAATCCCATCTGAGCCAGGGCCGCAATTAATTCTCCCGAAATCCACAGCGGCTACTATTTATCGAACCCGAAGGGCTTGACGATCAGCTGCGACACCCTGGTCGACCGGAGCAGGAGAGGTCGATGCAAGGGTCGAAAAAGGCGTCGAAGGAGGAGCAGCAGACGACGCAAGTGCGGACGACGTCGTAGGTCCAGGAGGTCCAGGCGCGGCAGGAGACGCGGAGGAAGGTGCAAGAGGAAGAGGAGCCGCAGGCGCAGGAGGGGCAGGGGAAAGAAGAGGTGCGGACGTCGTGGACGTCGTGGACGCAGACACGCAGGCGATGACGAGATGGACGAGATGGCCCCGGTCACGTTGGGACGCAGCGAACCGAGGAAGAGCACACGACTTGGACGATCCAAGTACCAAGAGCGGAGCGGCGCCCGGAGTAAAAGTCCGAGCGACCGATCGTCCACCCGGTCATCCGAGGGCGGTTCGCCGATCAACAACCCGTCGCAATTGTAAAATATCTTGGTGAGATTTGTTTCAATTTTCACAATTTTTATTTTGGAATGATTTTTTTGGTTATGATTGATTGATTTGTTTTGTTTTTTTGTTTGATTTCAGCCATCGAGGAGAAAACAAAACGTTATCCCTGTCGTAGTTCTGAGAAGACCCTGTCCCCCTCCTCCCCACTCCTTGAGGTGTCAGGATCAACGCGTGAAAACTGATGATAATATTTTGCTAATGAAATATACACCGATGTCGTAGTGCTCTTTTTATATTATCTACAAATAATTTTTTATATCCTCGTCTATTTGATATAATTTACTTCTGTATTCGTCCATTTGAACAGTTAATGATAATAAATCTCATTCAGTTTTCTAATTTTCATGTTTTGTTGTTTCTTTATTCGTTCAATTTTCTTCATTGCCTACTAGCATTAAAAAAATAATAGATTCGTTATTTCTTTCGATCGTTTTCAAACGACCGCTGCACCACGTATTTGATGTAGAATATCTTGAGATCGAGGCAGAGGACAGTTTTTTGTTTCGACAGAGGATACGGTTAGCCGTGGCACGCACAGCGCAATATCTGATATCCAGATATATGAGCACACCGCACAGCCCTGTGTAGGATGTGTTGAAATATTTCGCATTTGCACATAATTAGTACAGCGCGTTACAGGAGGTCGCACCTCGTCACTTTCGAAATAACGACACTAGCGATTGTCTATGAGAAAGAAACTGTATATTTTTTTGCTACTAATTCATATTTCTCTCAGTAAAATAGGTCGTCGTCTTATCGTAACCTTGATCACTGTCAGTTTTTACAGAGAAGGATGGAAATGGGATCGATCAAATGAATCAATATAGACACGTTTTTTTTTTTAGAAAATATTAAAAAAATTGTTTTATTGCGTGATTTTTTGTTTGTTTTTGGATTCCGCACTATGGTAAATAGATTTTGGTGAGCATGCTACGGTGATCTCTACGCATTTGTTAGCGATGAATTTTTATTCTCCATTGGCGATAACGATCTGCTGTATATAATACGCTCGTCCTATGGTATCCTATTTACCATCCGTGTCCGTAGCTTCCATAACCACCATAGGCACCGTGTCCTCCGTGTCCATGAGAATCAATGTAGACTGGTACGGTCTGCTTAACGACGACTGGAACTGGGTGAGCAACTGGAACTGCATGGGGAACGGCAACGGGCACTGGGTGGGGTACCTTCGGATAAAGAAAACACGTTAACCAATGTTAGGTGTGCCTTCTTTTTTGTCGAGACTCAATTCGGTCCGGTGTGGGTGGACGAAATTTTGACTGTCGCAGTGTGTGTTAGCAGACCACATGATTACACAGTATTGTAGTGTTCTGCATACACAGAACGAGGTGGACCACCATAGAATTCGTGAGATGTGTTCAACCGGTGTCAAATTCAAACATGCTATTGTGAGTCCAAACTGCATCGACATCACAGGTGACGCTGATTACCGAATGTTTTACCTTGGAAGAAAGATATCTCACCTTCACGGGGTATGGAGCGGGAACGGCTACCTTGACAGGAACTGGGTATGGCCTGTCAACGGGGACATGTACGGTTTTGGTTTGAACTACTGGGTACGGTCTGTCAACGGGGACATGTACGGTTTTGGTGTGCACTACTGGGTAGGGCGCGGGAACTGGTACGGGGTAGGGCTGGGCCACTGGGTAACCAACTGGAACCTGAAACAGACGAAAACATTCACATGAATTACACAGGTATTGAGAGGCAAGAACAATAAAAGAAGAATGAGGTCAAGAACAAGGAGAACACAGAACAAGAATCCATCTGCCTTCGCATCATACCTTGACGGGAACTGCGACGGGTCTGTCAACATGGACGGGGTAGGGCTGGGGAACACCGACGGCAACGGTCTGTACGTGTCCGTGTCCGTATCCACCTCCGTATCCATGGCCATAGCCTCCGTATCCCAAGTCGAAGAGGCCACGCTTCTTCACGGCTTTGTCTTCGACGGCAAAGGCCATCGAGACCAGCATCAGGCAGATCTGAAGCAATAGGTATTTCGCAATACAGTCAGTGTTGCAGGGAACAAGGAAAGTGATTAGACTAGTCTAGGCGCTAGGCAGGCGGCCCCAGCTGAGCTTCCGGGTTCTGTTCAGGTCGCTTAGATAAGCCGAGTGTTAAATGAACCGATCTTTCAGCTAATCTTTATCGTTTTTTTTCATCAGACTGATAGGGAGAGTGTCTCTTGAATTTTTCTGCCGTCGTGCGCGTAGGCAGATATTGTATGCACTCGACCTGGTTCACGGGCTAAATGCTAGTATCAAGTATCACTTTTCCTTTGTGAAAGAGCTAGTGAATCCAACAGATCGTATCCAAAGGATATACTAGTCTGCCTATAGAACAATTAGATGGATAAATTTTGGAGAATTTGGAATTCCGAGAGTTTATTTTTTATTTATGAAAATTTTTGGCGCAACTAGCCGAAGAAGAATTGACCCAATGGAAAAATGACCAACTATTGTTTTCGGAAAGTATGGAAGACGTACCAGAACTCTCATGGTGGTTGATTCGATAATACTTAAGGAACACTTGTCGGACTGATAAATAGGATCTGTTGTGATGGTTTCTGGTAAACCACCCTTTATATAGGGAGTTTACTTTCATTTCGCTGGTGCACCCCGCCAATAGGAAACCAATAGTAACTGGCACCCATTGGCCACACCTACTGCATCACACTCGACTATGTGTGTCTAGTGTCCTACATGAACTTGCATATCCGTATCAATTCATACCGTACTAACACATTCTCAAATTTTCACCTGTGTGAAACACTGATTTTATATTTTATATAGAATAGGAATAGGGTCGGTGGGGATATTATCTCTGGTGGGAAAATACAGTGGAAGCGATATAGCAGACTGTTGTATAACGCGTATACGCGATGCAAATATCGCAAGATTATGTGTATCGTATCGTAACGTAACGTTTAATTAGACAGTGGACAGTGAAGGAGTGCTGCGGACATCGCTGGTAAAAATCCCGAAAGTTTTGTCGTAACTCGATTAGGCGAATTTTTGAAGCCCCAAATTGGTTAAAATTTTGCCACTTCCAACGCTATGCATATTCATTTCATAACGTGATTTTTTACCAGGAGAATTCTCGTAACAACTGAGTTTGGGATGAGAAGAGTACAGTTTCGCTCAACAGTACGGATAACCAGTTTTGATCATTCAATTTGTCATTAGACAGAGACGAGAGACTTTCACAGCAATTTTGAAGAAGTATTTCAGCACTTCCTGCGTTATGAAGTCCGAGATAGAAATTTCGAAAGCCTGCGATTCTTGAATTAGTGCGACAACGAAAAAATTTATACATATACTACTCGAAAATTGGGAAAAAATTTCCTTATCAAAAGTATGAATTAATGATCCAGATGTTGTTAATTACGTATTTCTGTTAATGGGATTTTTATTCACTCTAGTTTCTCTTCATATAAGAACATCATTGCCAAATCACGCCCAATTTAATTCAGGCCAAAATTAGCAATCAGCTCCACGAATTTCTGAACTTTAGAACGATCGAATAATTAAAATAGTTTGATAATTAGGCTAGAGTTTTGGATCATCTGAATTATAATAAATTGGGCTGGGCGTTGATGCCACTTGCTTCTTCATAATATATATACATAGATTTGAGGAAAGGATGGAAAAACCTATCGAGTTAATCATTTCAACGGGGACAGAAAAAAAATCTTATCAACACTTTAGATTCTCGATGTCCTAAATTAATGCCCGTTTTACTTCTAGCCTAGGTTTGGCGATAAACTATTTTACTTTCTTTTCCAGTCACGTGGCATACCTATATATTCAGTGGAAAGTAGCCAAATACTAAAGATCTCCCAAAATGAGAATGGCTGATTCCAAAATTCATCACTTGAGAAATCACACATTTTTATTCTGCAGGATTCCACCGAATTCGTGTTTTTTCTGCCGTCCTACTTCTCACCTTGGAAGATCACTTTCGATATCACAAGAGTAAACGTAGATGTGTATCAGGGCTACTTCGAGACATTTTTTTTTGCTCCACCTATAGTTGATTTAATAGTTTCAGAATCTAGATTCTAGACCATTCGGTAAGTTGATGAATAAAATTAGCCTAATTTTATTACCTACATCTATTGATGAAAAAAAGTCGATCGAGTCATAGCCTTGGTCTGGAGGTTGATTTTGGGAAGCATAAAAAAACTTCAAGACCGATTAGAGGATTATGAAGTATAATAAAATCATGGAACCTTTCGTCTTCAGTCATTTACTGAGGTACGAAATGAAGAGGTGTGGAGTTAGCGTAAGGAATTTAGATTATTACAAAGTCTTCTAATTTGAGACTGTGTTAATAATAATAATATTAATATAGTACTAGCTTTTACATAAATTCGTTGCGACATAAACGGATTAACGCTTGTATAATGACGTTCATACTGTGAGAATCCAGTTTTGGACAGTAAAAATGAAAATGAAAGTCTGCCTATGGAGATCTTTGACAGATACTAAAAGTTGGTATATATTATCTTTCAGAGATTTTCACCATCACGCATCAGGTAACTTCGGCGATGATGAGGAGTCCGGAGCCCGGGCCTCAATACTCGTGAATTTTTAATAGTGGGCTGCCACAACGTTCATAATTGGCTTATTTTATAACAGCGGAAATGATTTCGATAAGTCGGAAGTGGCGCGCCTTGAGCTGACCGCGATTGCTAAGGTGATATCTTCGTTGTGGTCGGTCCAGTATATGACGTTCACGTAGGTCGTAAACGTTCATATGGCTAAAGAGATAAACGCGATCGAGTTTAACACAACTACTTTCATTATATTCTGAAAAATCGTTACAGCATTGCTTACAATATTTTTGTTTTTTAACCAAAGGATGGAAATCTGTCAGATCTTTTCGCAATGACTGAAACACAAGTGCACTAATGGCAGGTATAGAATCATTATGAGTTATTGGTACTGCACGTAGGTTCCCGGCGTAGGCTTTGGGCGGTAAATCCAACGAGACATCGTATATTGGTTGTTTCTACATCCGGGTGTAACATGTATGTGTTTGGTGTGAAGGTATGACCGCCGCTGTCACGCATTCTCGTAGAAATTATTTCTCTATAGCCGGTAGTCACCGATGTTAGAGCAATACTTGCACATAAATTGATTCTGGAACCGAACGGTGCAAATATTTGCATTCAACGTAAAGACTTTACGATTACGATACAAGCTCGTCGACGAAATATACTTTTCATTAATCATTCGTATCTGGATAGACAAAAGCTTCGATGATAGGATAAATGAATTTCGTGACTTGATCCAACCAGGAAGTTATAAGGTGTCACGAAAGGAAGTAGGGTGGTGTTGAGAACCTTTCTCCCGAACATTGTGACAATTTCCTGGCACAGCTATATTATCGATTCTCATTTCTCTGATATCATTTCGGGAGTACCCTTAATTTATTCGTAACACGGTCCCATCCAGAGTTACAGTATCTTTTGCAATATACAAAAAATAATGCTAAAATTTCACAGAGAAAAATCACAGTGATGTTGTTGATTTAGAAAACGAAGGCAACTGATTCCTGATTCAAAATTATATTCAAGTAAAATCCTCAGTCTCCAGACAACACAGAGTTGTCTCGAAGACGTCTGGAAGATGATAGATTATCCACAAAGTCATCTTTCAGCGTGGGACGTGGAGCAGAGTTGAGTTGAGGTTGCAGAGTTGATCAGAAAATGTCTAAAAGACGTCCTATGCGACCCGCTTGCGTTGTCGTCCCATACGCATGAAGGAATAGTACATTGTGTATCAAGGGCGCAAAAATGCCTGTTTTCAGACCGAGTGAGCGGGCGCAAAACTCAACTTTGCGCCCGAGGGCCGAAAAGATCCGTTTTGCGCCGGCTCAAGAGGTATGAAAAGTGGCATTTTGCGACCGGGTGTGAGAGAAAAATATTTCTAGACACCTGTTTGACATTTTTAGTCAGCTCCGTTCAGTCGCCTTTTTTATCGTCCTTGTCTTACATCGTGTGAGGTACGATTGATGCTAGAATTTTTCAAGCCTGTAGAATAAATTTTCAGTCGGTGAAGGTTGCTCGTTTCAAATAAGCGTCGAGTCTAGTCTTCCCCGGATTTATGATGATACTGAAATACCAAATCATGTGGGACACGCCTAAAGCGATTTCAGTATCGTGAGAAGATCAAAAGTGCATAAACTATATCGATGAGAAATCGCCAGTCTTGCATAACGTGAAATTCAAAGTTTCGATCAATTCTGGTCCAGCTTTCTTCGCTGGGCGAAATGAAAACTGCAGTAACTTGTATATATATCAGATCGAATCAATTACGCAATTTTACTCAATTCAACACACACGCAAGGAATATTACGGATAATCGCCTGACCCATTCTGGTATTGACTTATACACAGAAAACCGGTCGAATTTCAGGCCACTTTTGGATTAAAAATTCTACCTCTTAAGTGTTTCACTTATTTAACGAGGACCTGATGAAACCTTGTCGGCCCGCATTCTTTGCAAGGACTTTCCGACTCGGTACACGTGGTGTTCGTCTACGCAATGACATAACGTGCGCGAGTGCACTGTGGCTGTTGAAAACTCAAGGTAAAACCTGCCCCAATATTTACGTCAGGTTTTCGCGAGAAAGAAGAGAAACACGTGAAACGAATTGTTAAACTTTCCACTCGATGCGCTCGCTGTTGGATAATTAAAGACGAGAAAAGGACATGCGACGTTTTCTGCTAAAAATTAATATGAGACAACTAGTGAGTCGCGGTTTTTGTGAAAGTCAATTACGCACCCACGTTCAAACCGAGTGCAAGAAATTCGCAATTACTTCTACAGTAATTAAAAATATGGTTGTACATTTTTATCGTTACAATAATTTACTTCTGTTATACATTCAGAAAACTTGATTTTATTTTCGTCCTTTCGAACTTTCGCCTAACAAATAGTACGAGTTCATTTAATGCCCCTGACACTGAACTTCCTCGGCGAGTTTACGCAATCTTGGAAGATATTTATTTGTGAAATTCCCCGGGGGCAAGAACTGTCTTATGTCGATATCAGCGCTGGTCGATATATCCTTCCCGGCATTGAGTATCCACTTTGCGATGTATGTATATTGACTGAAGGAATTAATTTGTTACGTGTGTTCAACCTTTCGGGTCAAGTTGACCATGCGATCACAATGAATTGCACAATTCTCCAACCGTGAAGTTCAAGAACCGAGGTATTCCTTGCAGACTTCGAACTCTCATTCTCGTCAATGAAGAAACATCTTCATTTATGAAAGATCGATAAAACTGGACACAGATTTTTCACTAGAAGCTCTTTTTTGAATCGACGGCGCTACTGCAAAAAGGGACCAAGTGCCATTTTTCTAATTTTTGGGGGTTTAAAAAACAGCTCTTTTTTTTAGCCATTTTCACTTTGTTGTCACTGATACCCTTTTTGAACTGACTTTTTGTGTAATATAGAGAATAATTTCACTTTGGGTCTATATATTACTGATCATCTGCGTTCTGTGCCTCCGTACCTGTAATTGTTTCCCTAATCTGAATGTTCTTACGGTAATTCCTACAATTTTGAATAATAATTCAAAGTATTCGAGTTCCTTATAATCTTAAGCGTTTATTTATCTGTCTTCGACGTGTTAACGACTAAGTGAAATCCAGATACCTACACGGTACTAATAATAAACGATGTAGTGGTCTGCTAATTATTCGCCATTTAATTTTTTGATATGACTCGTATGTATCTCAAGCCTGATCAACTCAATGATTAGGCAACTAATACATTGAACTACCTATCCACTGCAACGCTGCGCTTACGTTTCATGGCAGATCAATTTACGTCGGCTTTCAAGGCATCAAGAGGCTGGAGAGCTTACTCCAATTACTCAGCCCGCATACATAGATGCATTCGGGTGGATATGATATAAGAGTAGCCAACTGCATCATGTTCAAAAAAATTAAGCCTCTCGCTTCAGGTTCGATACAAAGTGTAGCCAACCGGGACGGCTTGAGTGTGTCAAAAGTTTAGGAATACATACATCTACAATGACTGCTCATGGATTTCTAGATGAAAGATTGCGTGAGTTTCCAAGCAATAGAAAAATTCCTGCGAAACATACAATAGACAATCCAAAAACGTGCATAAGTAATCTCAAAGAGTCGGTCGACTCACAAAATTTTTTCGATAGAAAGTAGAAGGACGGAGTTTCAATCTCGTTTTTGAGAAGCGAAAAATCTCGCTGCCAAATATCGATGGGAGGATGAGAGAACCGATCTTTCAACGGAAATTCCAATTTCCTGAAAAAATGAATCGTGAAATTTTTTTTTTTTCAAACGCCAAAGCACGAAATAATTGTAGCTTAACTGGTATTTCGAATGAAAACACGGAAAATTATAAGGCTTTTTTTGTACCAAAAACTAATTAAAAAAATATGATGTGGAAGCTCAAGTAGTCAGTGGGAGTAAGATTATCGTCTATAAGTATTATTTTTTTTATCTCCCTAGACTGCATAATAATCTCGAGAAGTTTTTGGTATTTTCAACAACACAATTGAAGCTTTATGCTGCTGATTTTCAGCGAAAGAAAGTCAGCGAAAGATCTTGTATTGGAAAGTCTATAAGTTTGAAGAACAAAAAAAACCTCACTATAATTCAATGAATTTATATTATGACATGGGAATTACATACATTTTGGTACCTCGTTAGAGGTTATGAAACAATTTACTCGACCAAACGAGGCACGCGATTCAGCAATTTTATAACTCAAACTCAATTAAATTTAATATACTGTCTTTATACACCGGAAATTTATCAATTTCCACAGCGAAAGAAGCGTTATAAATTTGCCTGAATCTATGATTAACAATTCGTCGCAACGATTTTGCGAACCTTTGAAAAAAAAAACAGAGATAAAACTCAAATGCTACCCAAATTAGCCAATTCTCTGGATCCTCCACAAATTGAAGATTATGGTTCCTACATGAAAGTCTCTGATTATCGCGTTCTCGCAATATCTCGAGGACAAATCTCCAGGATCTAACGCCTCCTTACGGTAACGGTTTGTGTAACGAGTACCTGCAGCGTGACGTCATTGAGGAGGCAAATATGTATCTAGCCTGTGCTCTAACGATGCCCTTAGTTTGGTTGAGAGGCTTGCGGTTGTGCAGTAAATTCAGTTGAAAAAAGAGACGGAGAGTGTGCAAGAGAGCAGTGGATGCAGTGAAGTTACGTTACGTTTCAAAGATCACGATCTTGACAAGTCGGTCTTAACTCTGCAGTCCCAGAGCGTGGAATCCAGTGAAGGGTATTATCGGGCTCAAAGGAAACAGAAGCGGCTTTGCGAGAGCTCGTTGTTCCCACAATGCAAAGGCTTTATCTAAGTGCTAAGGGAATCCTCGAGGACGCGGTACTGAACTCTTGACGTCGCCTTCTTTGATCAGTAGGGTACCTACTTCAGTGTCCTCGAAAGAAGGCGTTGATGCTCTCAGACGAAACGACAGTATCAATTTAGTTTTTCGCTCCCTTTTTTCTGAGTTCACACGTACGTAGATTAAGCAATTACGAACTCGTTCATTTTCATTATTTATCATCCAAGGTTTGTTATTCTCTGACAGGCAAACGCTCTCGCACCCGGCGTATAATGAAGAAACTGGGTCAGTCATCTAAGGATAGTCGCTTTACGATTCTCAACTATTTATTATTGAATCGAATGCGACGTACCGGTGCTGCAATATAATTACAGGCATAAAGATACATTTATTGCGGTTATTCGTGCGCGGAATGAAAAGTGGGGGATCGGGACGCATGTATGTGAAGCTCGCGGTTCTCTGGAATATAATGAGACATTTTAACAACGGTTGTTATTTTACCTCTCACACGACTTGACTTTTACTCGGACTGAAGCAGGTGTTGTTTTGATACGAAATCGGTATACTATTATAATTTTTCTCCTGTTTTTTCTTACAGTCAATAGTAAAATAGTCACCTGTAATTTTCATAGAAATAGTTTTCAGTACTTACAAAATTGTAGCAAACGACTTGCAGCCAATGTTATCTAGGCAATAGTAACTTTACCGATGAGTGGATGGGTACTGTCATATATCGCACCACAGTTGGCTTGACTACTCTCTAAATTTGGATCGGTGAATATCCCCTCATTCGCAGTGAGTTTCACTGATTAAAATTTTAGAGAGTACTAGAAAACTTGGAAAGCTAATGGAAGTTTTTGCAAGAGCATGGATGTCTTTCGAATTTTTCGGTTGGAATTCGAAAAATTATTCATGATACTCAACTCGTAGTCTTTGGGAGTCGGAAGTCACCTGTACGCCCAAAATCGAGGTGGCTAGCCGATCACTGATGATCAACAATTCGGCAGTATGCCCAGATCGTTACAGATGTGAAAATGATGAGTTAAACTATCAACATTTGATTTCAAGTCTTCGTGTGATTTCAGTTGATTGCAAATGATTTCCGAAGACTTGCAGGATTTCAAATGAAGATGGTACGCTCAATTTCATATCCGAAATCTACACTTTTTGGGTATTTTTCTATCCCGATTTTGTGATCATCACGTCATCAACATCAGATAAAAGGTGATCCAAATTTAATGCGACAAGATGTAGAGAAACCGTGTTCTTTCGTGTTCTGCATAAATTAATCTTTCACGTTTACACAAGGAATGAAGTAGCTCGATCAACAATAATTAAATTACAAGTCAGTAATTGGTGTGATTTATTAAACGATAGTAAATAGTGAAAAGCAGAAAATTGTATAAAATCAAGTGTAATAAATATAAACATAAATAAATAAATATCAAGGTAGTAGTAATTCTATGAACTATAAATGTCATCCTTATCGGTGATATTCTGATGTGATATCGACTGCCCCGTAACCCGAATACCATTGTGTCTATTGCGTGTATTACATGTGTGCTTGGGCCGGAACTGACCAATTCTTTAAAAACGAAATCCAGTTACTTGCGGACTTTGCAGTCTCATTACGTAACGGTCGTTACTTGAGCGGGTTACGTGGGCAATGCAATGGGTCGGTTACAGTTCCGTCGCTCGTGATACATGGACACACGATATTCCCAGCTGCAGTGTGTGCAGGATAGGATAGCGGTCGATCCTTGCTCTGGGTATACAGGATAGATAGAACACGTGTTCGCTCAACCGTAAACTCGACTGAGCACACAGATACGTATCCTAGGTATCTCTCCTTACGTGTAGCGAGTGGAGATTGTGACTCGATTTACCTCGTACGCTATTAACGATTCATGATGGTAAGCAAGATCTGAGTTATGGATCTGCGACAGGGCTTTGTCGCATTGCGATACTCTCGACAATGGCAATAACACTGAATCCGGATTCGACGTTGTCAACGACCACAACAGCTCAATGATCTATGTATATGAGTTACCATTCGAAAACCGCGGGTCAGTCCCGAAAATATTTCAGCTATGTTGAAGGAAAGTCGCTCTAGTCGTTACGTCGTAGCTTTAATTAACCGATTGGTCGAAGAAAAATGAAACAACCTGTCTGCACTCGAAACTGGATTGTGATAATTCGCGATTTATGTTCTGCCACGCGAAAAGCGACTGGATTTCTGCCCAGAGCGAACAAGAATGTCGAAAAGGGCGAGCATAGAGTTTGAATTTCTTTTAACAAACGAGTCACGGAACTTGAAATGTGGCAGAATCGGCCTTTTCCAACATCGTCTGTGCAACTTTTTAGGATGACTATGATTAATCTAAGATAAATAAAACCCAAGTTCTAGGCCTCGTTATCGACGTCACTGTCGATAGAGGGTGTCGTCGATGGTTCTGTCGGCCCTTTCTCGGCCGTAGCTGGTGGTTGGTTGGTTGCGGTCGGAGGATCAGTGATGAAAATCGGACCCAGTGGTTCCGCGGTGATTTCATCCTTGTGTTCGACCATTTCCTCAACGTCAGGTTTATCTTCCTCAACCTTTTGGTCACTCTCTTCGACATCTGGTTTTGTTGGCGCCTCGTCAACGAGGTTTGTTGGCTTTGCGATTGATGCGTCCGTGGATGGCGATGGCTCCGATGTGGATGGCGAGATATCCGGCATCGGAGGCATCAGATCGGTCGCTGGAACTGAGGTTTCGATCTGACAATTGCGCCCAATGAAACCCAGGGGACAGACGCATCTGAAATATGTAAATCCAGTCCATGAAAATTGTCACTGAACGTGTATTTTTGTTGTATGTAATGAAGTAGTTAAACGGTGGGTAGCTCAAGTCATTACGCCTTCATTCCTTCGCAGATCGAGCCTCAAGGTGATCCTGACGAGGAGTATTGTGGAATATCGGTAATGACCTGATTAATTTGTGACCAGCGTTCTGCGAGGCGATTGGAAGGTATGTACGTGATAATGATATGCGAAAATGCGATGATGTTATGGTTAATCTAGATAGTCAGTGGACGTCCTTACCTGAAGTTCCCGTCTTCCTTGGTCATGCTAATGCAGGTTGCGTCATTTTTACAAGTATCTGGGTTCTCGTCACAGTATGTGAGCTTCTCGTTGCATAGATCTCCGGTCCACCCAGGCTGGCATCTGCATTCCCATGGTTTGTTGCAAGTCCCGTGTACACAGCCTGGGTAAGGTACACACTCGGTACAATTCGGTCCCGTCCATCCTACGCGACATCTGCAAGTTCCGGGACGTCGACAACCACCGTGTTCACGGCTGCAACCCGTTGCGCAGATCGCTGGGTAAAGATAACACGAAGATTATGATCCATCGCGTGGTTTACTTTGGGCATGCTGAAAGCCACTCCCTTGATTTCTAGACTGGGGCTGAGATCTGTCGAGATCGACGATAAGATTTGCGATAATGAGACTGGTACATTATTTATAATGTACGATCCGATTCATTGGAAATAAAAGAAACTTTAGTGACAAAGGGGATATGAAACAAACACAATGTACCTTCTCAAAAGTCTTAGGAACAGTTTCCTCTTGTAATTGACAGTTTGTTAACTTACGACCCGAAGATATGAGCCCTAAACAAACATAACTCAAAACAAGATGTCGGATAGTAAGAACAAAGCAAAAACTTAGCCACATACGTTGATCTGTACAGTAAGAAAATTGTGTGGCTTTGAAAACCTGCTCAAAGGCTTCTGTTGATGTTTTACTTTATTTTGAGTCAAACGAAATGTGAGAACAACAAAATTGTTACAAATTAGAATGTTTTTTTTTTCAAACACAAAATCTACTCAAAGTTGAGTCAATTTTTGTCGAGGATTGTTCATTTTTAATTTTGTTTCACTCAAAATAATAATTCGTTTGAGGCATTGCATTTAAAAAAAGTGTAAAATCAATAGAAAATCAACACGAGCCTTTCGGTAGATTTTCTAAAGTACAACATTTTTTACTGTGTAGGTGAATTGTAAGATAATCGCTCTGCAGTTATGTTTCGAATATTATCAATTTTATGAATTTATGATTCCCATAGTTGCCATGGTGATAAGTATACGCCTGCACATGCATTTTTCTGTTCGGCATAGTATTTTGAGCCATCTTTTCTTAGGGATATTTATTTCCGTGTAGAAACATCTGTCTAACAATGAGAGTTCCGGATCACCATGAACAGATTCTGCGCAAACGTCCAGAGGTGTTTTTTGTAGAGTCGGAGAAATACGGAGCAGATGACGTGTAATTCAACGTGATGGGCTTTTTTCCCGACCATTTACAATTTGGAGGGTTCGTGCAAAAAGGATGGAAGAGAAAAAAAATCTAAAAAACCAGAGAGGTTCTTTCATGTACGTTCCAACTGATTAAGTAATGATCATAAATCGGTTGTTCTTTCAAATCCAAAGAATGAATGACAAAATTGATACTCAAACGCTGTCTTCATATTACTAACAGTCTGAATTGCCTATAGCTATAATAGTTTGTAGAATAGAATTCTTACGATAATCATCGGAAATCACACTCGTCTGACTGCTAATGAAGTAAATCGTAAGAGGATTATTCAATCATAATCATAAATTAAGAGCATGCTACAGTCATTTTTTACTCTTCTTTACCGACCGTACCCGGTTTTCACTTGTTTTCACTGATAGCAAAGCCTACGCGTCACGAGCGCGGAAAAGGAACCAGCAGCGCAATTCTAGATGGAATTCCGAAGATATACAATATCGGAAAACTTCTTTGTTTCATGCAACAATGAAGATGTATTCTTGAAAACTGCACAAAATGGTAATTGTCGATGTCAAGCGGTGGTCGCGGCCATGATGAACGGGCGAAACTCACAATCACCGCTTGACATCGACAATTACCATTTTGTGCAGTTTTCAAGAATACGTCTTCATTGTTGCATGAAACAAAGAAGTTTTCCAATATATGTATATCTTCGGAATTCCATCTAGAATTGCGCTGTTGGTTCCTTTTCCGCGCTCGTGACGCGTAGGCTTTGCTATCAGTGAAAACAAGTGAAAACCGGGTACGGTCGGTAAAGAAGAGTAAAAAATGACTGTAGCATGCTCTTAAAGTACTGATGAATACATGTATTCAGTATATATTTGAATGATTATGGGTCATTTGAATAGTTTTGTTGTGGTTCCAAGTAGATTCTAACCATTAACGCTTGGATTTCAATCGATTACTATTTCCATGTGAAGTCATTCCGGTGAACGGTTTCCATTTGAAAGATTAAAGATTACGTGCCCTCGCGTGATTTTAATCGATCACAAGCAATTTCAAATAATTTCTGACGAGGGATTGTTAATTTGTAGTGAAATATCGACAAGTGAACAACCCTGGTTAAATTGTCAGTAGAGATAGAAAAGGTCCGTGATTCTTTAGATCAATCTCCCCTGCATTCATCAAGCAAATTGATTATGTTGCTGACTGCTTACGGATTTGGCATAAAAATCCAGTCCACCCCGGTTCGCAGCGGCATTCCAATGGTCCTTGACACGTTCCATGAACACAACCCGGCAGAACTGCGCACTGCTTGCACTTGTACCCTTGCCATCCGAGTCTGCATCTATAAAGAGGTGGGGGTAAGGATTGAGAGCTGATATGCTTTCGCGCTTTCTGAGACCGCTTAAGCTTAAGCCTTTGCTTAATTTCTTACTTGCACTCCCCTGGTTTGTCGCAGTATCCTCGGGCGGGATGGCAATCTGAGCTACAGACAGGCTCAGAGCAGAAAGGTCCTTGCCAGCCAGGATCACAAGCACACTCGAAACTCACGTTGCACCTGAATCAAGTGGTGATAAAATATGAATGAATAATGTTAAGAGAGAATTGGCTCTACAGATCAATTTTAGATTCGTAGAACTTTGCTGATTGTGAGGACATCAGACAAAAGAATATTCAATGTTCACTATTCAACGAACATGAATAATTCAGCGAGTCTTGTTTTGTATACGCTAAGTGTGCGTCATTGATACCGTTACCTGTATACTGAGTTTCAATAAATAAATCTAAAAACAACATGACTCACGGAGAAAAAGTAGCAGTCAACGACCGTGCGGGTCATTGACACAATTTTAGTTATCATATTTCGAAAAAATTGACCGTTAATTGCTTCGAAACTGTGCCACTTAGTCTGTTGAAAGTCATACCGTGCGAAAAGTATCAATTTTCGCGAGTAAGTGAGTGTTTACGTTTCTCGAAACTTTGTTTAGCTGATAAGTCGAACTATATTAATATCAATTACGAACCTGCCATGTTGGCACAACGGTAACGCCACACATTTGTCACACAGTTCTCCGTAGAAGCCAAATTTGCATTGACATTCTCCTGGTCGACGGCAATATCCTTGAAGGGGGTCACACCCCTTCCTGCACATCGGCACGTCACACAAGTCTCCAGTCCATCCTAAATTTCGATTAAAAGAAAGTCACAAATCTTCAATTTTGTCATTTTGATCGATGATTATTTCTTTTCAGAGCAAATAACTGCTTCTTCAATTGTTTCTGATTTGAGTCACGCGACAAGGGCAGCATTGCGCTTACCTGGGAGACATTTCACGTCTCCAGCTTCGTCGCAGACGTAGTGTGAATTGGGATGCTGGGACGCTGGTACCTCGCAGGCCTGTTTTTTCCACTTAGGTACGTATCTACTGCAAAACAAAGAACAAGTCTTGGGTTACAGACGATCGTAATCAGGCTTCCTGCAGGTCGTTCTAAGGTCCTCGCCCAAACGAGGATCTGATCTATAATGCGCCAACCGTCTACCGAGAAGAGTATCATAAAGTTTGAAAATTTTCTTATCTCCTTTACGAGATGCCGGGCGGAAAATATTCTGCCCTAAAAAAAAGGGCAGTTAATTATCCCACAGAGTGATACTATTCGTTGTCCCAAGAGTTTGACACTTATTCGTTCCTCAATTTAAGATCGTAATTGTTTTCTTCGACTTTTCCGTAAGCCTTGTTTACATCTTGGCTGCGTACGTACCTGGTGCCATAGACAAATCCATGAGGAAACAATGTGATTCCCAAAAATGGTGCGAAAAGTGAGGAAGCATCACCGACGGGAATCACTTCTTGAACACCGAGCAACAGGGACACGAAGCTAATGAGGAGGATCATCTTGACTTGACTTTCCAGTCAAGACTGAGGCGGAAGACTAGAGGAACCAAGAGAAGATAACGGGACCTTTATTCGAGGTCACGACATACTTTTCCGTCGTTCACCGTCCGTCGTGACACCTTATAAAATCTACTATATACATCACTGTGGACATATACATATAAAAAGTAACGTATCTACATACGCATATGAGTCACGTGTCAGGCACCAGTCCTCGTCTGCTGCCCCTCCGAACTCCAAGTTCAATGCACCTCGAGAAACTTCCGGGGAATTAATACGGAGGAACTCCGGGTCGACGATTGGCTGAAGGTCCCTGATACGATTTCACACATTTTCATACTTTTTGCAAAGGTCTCATTGTTGAGTATCTTGAGGAAACTTGTGTGTGTGTCCATTCAACAAACATTCTCTGAATACACCATCTTTAATTCATTGTTATTTGTCTTTCATTTCAGATTCCCAGTATTATGCACCGATCTCGATTGCGTATACGTAATTGCTGTGTAATCTACCTTACATCGTTGCGTCTATTGTGTACCATTTCACAAATTTCTCCTTAGACCGTATCCTGGGCCAAAATTCCTGCTCAACTTTGAATGGTAATAAAAGAATCTTAAAAGTCAGCAGTCCCGATGATTGCTACTAATAACATACCAGATGATACGTCTGAGAGAGCACAGTCGTTGTCATTACGTTTTTTTTTAACAGTTTTTTTCTGTTCGTAAATCCCCTGACGAGTCCCCAGGACGTCTTGCCTTTGTCCTTCATAAGTCGCTGGCCCAAGGCGTCGCAGACAGTCTCCGGATCCTCTGCGGTGGTTAAGATGAAATTTTCGATTTCGTTCAGATCTCACTTCAGAGCCTTAAACCCCCATGCGATATCTACCACTCGATCTCATTGTCAGCAGAAAATCTCAACGGAAGAAACATCAAGATTATTTCTCGTCCCCTAATTTTTCGACTCCATTTACGGGGGAATAAAAATTGTTAACAGTTGAACGTACACGAGACCAGGACGTTTATAGGAGGAGAAATTCATGCCGAAGCCTTTTGACGATGATGTGTGTCAAAATCGTTGACTTCGTGACGCCGCGTTGGATCTCCCCTCCGCATATCATTTCAACACCATATCGTAATGAGAATTTCCACGGTTAATTCAGACCGAGGAAGCTGACTTTTCAATTTACCTCCAAGGAAATCGTATTGGTCGGCCTTCTGGCTGACGTTAGAAGCATGACTGTGATCTGGGTATTTCTTAATTATCGAATCGTATTTCGTTATTTCCATCATATGGTTAGCTTTTTATGACGCGTTGAACTTGAGTCTGAGAGCTTTGAATAGTAACCAGAGCTGCACGGGCGTTTAATGACAGGAATTCAACCGGGAACAAGGAGAGTAATTTCAAACACTTATGGGAGATAATGCAAGTGGAAGGAGTCAGTCAGAAAAAGTCTGAGACGTCTCGTTGTTCCCGGTAATCCCCGGAAGGCACCAATCAGAGACTGGCGGGACGAATTTCCAATAATAACAGTAGAGAATGAAAAGTGACTTGGTAAAAAAAAACATCGAAATCTTGGCTCCGGCTTTTAGGTAGTTGGACAGGTTTTGTCTCCCGATGCACCCGCAAGATCCTGACCGTGAGTCAAGGCGAGTCTGTGACCGTGGGTCTCCACAGCTACGTGTCACAAATAGTAAAACGCAATGGGATTCCAAAAGAACATCGTTTGTATGTTAGTCGCTTCCTAAAGTTATAGTACGGTAGTTTCTTTCACGTACTGTGTACCGGCCCTAGAACAACGTCCAAGTTCTAGTCGAGGTATTTTTTATTATATACCTATTCTAAGACTCAATTAATATGGACGCCGTGAACTCTACGTCTGCAACCCAAGACCGATGATTAAGCGACTTTCTCTATCTACAAGGATTGTACATTTTATAATCATGTACTTGGGTGCACGAAAATGAACAAGAAAAATCAATACCGTGACTAAAATTTTAACCAATGATTAACCATTTGCCCTTTCAGGATAATTGTTTGATCAGTGTTCATAGAGTGAATAATTCTTAGAAGAATAAATAGTACTTGGTCAATATCCTACTCTCTGTCAATTATGTATTTTCACATGGATATCCTCCAACTGTTTTGAGATGGACGTTGGATATTCGTATATGTATGTAGGTATAACATTTTTATCGGGACGATATCTCGAGAACGTGAGCGGATTTTGACAAAATTAGGCTCGGCTTAATCGACGCAGTTTCTCCAAACTTAGAAATGATTAGATTTTGGCTTTGATCGGTTCAGTACTTTTCGAGTTATTTGAATAATAAAGCTGAACGAAATGAAATTAAAATAATAAAATCCTGAGAATGGATGAGCAGATTCGGAGGAAAATTCATACCATCATATCGGTAAGTTGTTTGGGTCATTGATCGCGAAGCTAAAGACTGATTCGCGAAAATTGGAAATGGTGAATCCAAAATAGTGGAAAAATCCGAAAATATTCGAATTTCAATTAAAATTGGTACCCGAAGGTTTTTTGGGTCGCTGATCAGGAATTTGTCGTTGAATTTCCGAAAGATCAAACCAAATGAAAATGTTTATGAGCACGGAAACACAGAGAATTCAAGGGGTTCCACATTGACAGCGTAAATCAGCTTGTTTATTTTTCTAATTGACTAAAAAATTTTAGTTTTTACGAAGGATTGAAAGTCACGAAGTTACGACGTGACACATATGCTAAGATGTATCTATTGATTATAGCAGAATCACCAACATTTTCTGAATTCTAAAAAATTTTACGGAAACAGTAATGTAAACAGCACTAATCTAACGAATAAAGTGACATTCTGACTTCCTTACAGTGAAATTAATGTTAATTGAATAATTTTCGTCTTCGATTCCCAAACGATTCTCCGAGTGAAAATTGAGACTATAACCATATGCGATTACTGAGAGCTGGCTCTTTTCCTTCCATCTTTTGCTACCTGAGCAGCAAGGTCCGAATATTTCTTGATCCGTGATTCCACGATATTTTCGTCAAGGTCTGCGTCTGTATGAGCAACGACGTAATATTTCAAACCATGTGCAATGGCCACATCCACCTTATCTTCGAGAGCATACTTCCGGACTTCTTCCTCCGAAGCCGTCTCAGGACACCAGAGAAAAGACACTAGTTCCTGGTAATCGTTGTATAAAACAAATTACAAAAAAATACTCACAGGATCAGAAAGAATCTAGGATAAAAAATACCTGCTCGGACTCCCCGTCCGTGACGAACTGAGAATCCAGGAGTCCGTATCGGCATTCATTAGGGTTTGCTTTGCTCAGGCTTGAGATGAACTCTGCATAGTTCGATGATCTGGGACCCCTGATTTCCTCAATCACCACATTCTGGTCGGTAATCTTGTAGACAGCGAATCGAATCTTCTTAGACCCGAAGTCGGCCAATCCAGCCTCTGCTTCCGGCGAGATGGTCAATTTCTGGGCTGCGAATGAAATTGACTGAATGGCTGGTTCTTTCCATGAACATACTTTCGTTCCCGTTTCAATTTATCTAAAACTCACCACTTACAGCCCCTAACACGGCGAAAATTGTGGTCCACAGTAGCATCATCTTCAATATATGAAATCGTACGAACTGTTCGAACAGCTAATCGACACTGCACTTTCTGGAGCTCGCTGCATCTTTTAAAACTCTAGGCTTTATAGTCCCCCGGAAGGATAATTATCGAGCCAAAGTCAAAACCGGATTGTACTGCAAGTGACATTTAAATTATTGGATTACGTACTTAGACGTAATCAGCCTTGAGGATGATAAGATCTACTGTGAAACGAAGGAGGAGGTCGAGGTAACTCGTGCATGAGCCAATATCGTAGAGACGTTTGATCTTTATCGATTAGAAACATCAGTTTTTTGTATCAATTAGTCAATAGTGACCCCCGACGGATAATCATTCACACAGCTGATGACAGCTATTCTGGTAAACAAAGTTTTTACAGTACAACCTTCGGTAGATCTTGACGAGTCTTTGATTTTTTAGACTCTCTCATTCATTTCAGCATTTCGCTACTCATAGTCATTGGTTTTCCTGCTCTGGTGACAAAATACTTTGAAAACATATTGATCAGAGAACGCGGCTGTATCATGGAATAATATTCTAGATATATCCTATGTGTTGCGGGTGGGGAAAACTGGACCCCTTAGTACCTTGAACTATTCGTAGTTATGTGATAACAGAGGAGGACTGTTGGCACATGCGACAGTCCAATGTGGAAAGAGTATTATAACTACGTATTTTTCCACTCATGACTATTCACTTTTTTGCGATAACTTGAGCAGCTATAACGTCCATAGTACGAGCTAACATATTTAAATCATGAGGGAAGCCTGAGTAGTATTCCTCAGTAGTCCCGACTATTTGTATGTTTGTGGTAACTATTGACACAACTATTGTTCTAACAGTGCGAGCTCGAAGATATCACGTTGTATAATAAGAATTCGCTTGATTAGTATAGTCGTAAAAATTGGCAGTTGGTGCATTCGATACCTTCCACTATCAATATTGTCATCGAAAGTATACTTCCGGACTTATTCCTTCGACGCCGTCTCAGGAGACCAGAGGAAAACCACCAGCTCCTGTTAATCATTTTATGAAACAAATATTATAAAGTACGAATCACAGGATCGGACAGAACTTGGCATAAAAATGACCTCTTTGGGCTCCGTGTTCTCGACGTACTGATAATCCAGGGTTCCGTATCGGGATTCATCGGGGTTTGTTTTGCGCAGGCTAAAGGCTTGCGATAAACTCGGCGTAGCTCGATGATCTGGGACCCCTAATTTCCTCAATCAGTTCATTCTGGTCGTTTATCTTATATACATATAACGAGTCGAACCTTTCTAGACCCGAAGACGGCAAATCCAGCGTCCGCGTCAGGCGAGACAGTTAATTTTTGGGCTGCGAATGAAATTGACTTGATCGCCGGTTCATAATTTCGTTCCCGTTTCAGATTATCCAAAACTTGCCACTAGCAGCCCCTGAAAGCGCTAAAATCGTGGTCCACAAGAGCATCATCGTTGATACTTGAACTCGTATGAACAGCCAAACAGCTAATTGATACTGCGCTTTGTAGGGCTCGATGCAACTTGACTAAGCTTCATGCTCAACTAGGCTTTATAGTACCCTGGAAGGATGATTATCAAGTCCAAGTCAGCCCTGATCAATGATCATACATGCAAATGACGATCAAATCGATCGACGAAGAACTTAGACGTAATCAGCCTTGCGGATGATAAGTTCTACTGTGAAACGAAGGACGAGTCGGTTAAACTAATGAATGAGCTAATATCGTACAGGTGTTCGATTCTTATTAATTATAGACATATTTTTTCAATTTGTATTGATAGTGACCCCGATAGCTATTTGTCCATACAGATGTCTGTTCTGGTCAACAAAGTTGTTTCACAATCAGTACAAACTTCGATAGATCTTGGTGAATAATCGATTGCTCTGAAGAAACGATTGGTTGTAGAGTATAATACCGCAATACTCGCTCTCAGCTACTTCTGAATAGGACCTTTTAATTCAGGGACTAGTTTGAAAAAATTCCTCGAGGGTGAGATCAGAAATAAGGCGCTTACACGGATGAATAATAGCAGGGACCGCGCACTGGCTCGGTCCCTAAATCCTTTAAATATATTTTATCGTACTACTTTGTCCACGCTAATCCTGGTCCAGATTATTGAAACAGATATTTTATTCTTGTAACTGGACTCGTTTTCTCTCCTCCCACTCTTTTTCTCTCTCTCTCTCTAGCTTTGGATATTTTGAAAATTAAGTAAGCAGATCTACCACCGATAACTCAGTCCTGCCCAACCCCACGATTGCATCAACGATTTTCAAAGGGAGTCACTTTGCATGGATTAAACGAAAGGCTTCTCATTTTCAGACAAGTTTCGATCAATTCTTCTCAACACATCGCATCGACGTATGTCGTGTTGCATTGATCAGGCGCTGTGATTTTCTCCAGCAAAATGGAAAGAGGATCTTATCAGAAGTTTTTTTTATTATTTTTTGTAACTATTTCATCATTCTGACTTCATGATTGAAGGAAATGGAGCGCGAGAGTTTAGGAATAGATTAATTTCCTCTAAAAATAATTTTTCACAAAGTTCCAGGCACACCGTGGTCCGATTCAACGTTTTAACGTCTCGTCTGTTTCGGGAGACAATCTTTATAGAGTGAGAAATCTGATGAAGAATAATCATAAATTATTCATATTTTTAGAATATTTTTATCACTCATTTGCATAAGAATTCTCTCGTCGACGTGACGAAGATTCGTTTTCTGAATGGAATTATATGTCGAGAGGTTTTTGTAGTGTGTTCAATGACGGAGAAGAAGCTGGGAGCAAAGATGAATATTGGAATCGATTGTAAAATATATAATGGTTATTTAATATCTTCCTATAAATATTTACACATAGATATTTACAAATAAATACAGTTATTTCTTCTTCTTTTTGGCTATTCTTAGAGCCTATTTTCTACGAATAGGAACTCTCATACAGTCTCTGAATTACAAAATTTGAGCAATAGTGATAATGATACGTATAAAACGAAACTATGGTTTGATAGTCAGTATTTGATTATTTACAATTTTACATTACTAGGAACGGATGATTGAATCAGACTAGACCCAACTCTGTCTACAACTGGTAATTTTGCAGTCTAGTCTTTCCTCTCATCGATCCCCGTTTGCCCATCTAAACATAGTCCAGTTTATCAGCGGGCGTCGTTCTTCTGCACAGTTTAACGAGAACCAAAATTGCGACAAAGGTCAGGGCGCTGGTACACGCAGCTAGGATCGCCCAGGGCTGGACATTGGCCGGAGCGGCCTCCAAGGGTGCGAACTGAACGGATTTAACGGTGGTGTCGATCTCGAGGGCGAAACTTCCCGGGCCATCGTTGGAAGCTACGCGGACGAGGTACTTGGTTCCGGGCAGAAGAGAGATCTGTGTTGATCTTTCGTCGGTGACCTGATTCCCCATGAGACCACCGGCTTCTGGTTCCCAAGAAACGATGTAAGAAGGGCTGGCAGATTTCGTCTCGACGCTGTTCTTCGACGTCGTTTCCATCCGGGTCGGTTCCTCGTTGTAGATCTCTGGCCTCTCTTCCTCGTCGACGTAGTCCTGGATGACCTCCGGCTCTCCAGATCCGCTCTTCGGGCTGATGTCAGCCAAAATCCTGGCGTTCTGTTCGTCGAAGTAAGTTTTAGCGTCGGATGCGAAGTAGAGCTTGATTCTTGCGGCGTCGTCGGAATTTCGAGGCGCCGGACTTTTGGCAGAGACTTTCAGGTGGCTCAACGCGTTCTTGAGGACGTCATCGTTTTCGAAATCCAACGCCATTCTCGAATTCAGCCTCGCTATATCGCCGTCGATCTCTCGCTGCTCGGAATCCTCTCCGATCTCGTTATCCTTGGCGTCGGCGTCGTTCCAGGTCAAACTGGCCTCGTAGAGAGCTCCCTCCTTCAGAGTTTCGAGCTCAGGTTTCCAGAACTCGCCGCTGTACTGTCGCGCCCCATTCTCGGCCACGACTATTACCCAAGTTATTTTGTTCAGGGGAATAACTCCCCCACCGGGATACTGGTCCGTCTCTTCCCAATCTTCGTCGATCTTCCTGAAGACTATGGCGACGTCGTACGCCTCGAGGTAAACCGGGCCCGTCATAGGGGCCGGGAGCGTTGAAGGTAGGAATTGTTCCTCTACTCTAGTCGCGTGGTAGGCGCAGGCGGTCTTGCAGCCGGCGAACTACGGACAGAAAAATGTGGAAATTAGTATGCTGCGTCGGATTTTAATTGTCGACGGGTTCGAGACGGAGACTAATGACAATAATTTGAAGCGGAAATGTATTCTTCATAATTAGGTTTGAGAATTGTTAAGGTTGTGATGAATAGAAATATTCCAAGTAACGGAAGTCGCATAATTATCCTAAAAGGAAACGTTCTATTCCACCTGCTAGGCCCTCGAGATAAAACCGCATTACACGGACAGTCTCTAATTCTTACGGGTTTCCAGATTATTTTCAAACCCGTAACGGTAGTGTGTTTTTCCAAATATTTAACAAAGATTCCTATCTCGTAAGGTAGGTAAGAAAAGTAGGCCTGTCCTTCTCCGGCTCAATCTCCCGTAAAAATCAGCAGGTAGCCAGCCTTTGAAATTCGAGTTTTAAGCACGAATAGATTTTCTTTCACATAGATAATCAAAGTCTACGCGACGTGACTTGCAGAAGGGGAAAAGAGGCCCTCGAACAAAATTTCTCTCCGCTCCATATCGAACAAAAAATCGAACAATGATTTTTCTCACAGAATCATTTTATTTTAGATCGTTTGATTAAATTTAATCTCTCTACGCTCTGTACTCTTCGTTGTTGCCTTGAGACAATCCCGCGGTCCATAAATTGATTAAAAAAAATTTCACTGTGGAATTGCAGCGCGTGACCCAGACGGTCCGGTCTCATTAATATGTTGATGTTGCAGTTGATGCTAGTGCGCAGTGTGTATTTGAGATTGAATTTCTTCTCGCGTAACGCGTTGATTCGTTCCATTACGGTTAGATTGGTACAAGCAGACGCGGTCTTAGCCTCTCAATCGAGTCAAGTACTTACACAGATTTCCTCGTCATCTTGGCACACCGAACCCCATACTGTCCAATCGTTTTCCAGCAAGCCACAGGTCTCCCAGCACTGTAAAAAAAGAAAGAACAAAAAAGAATAAGACGCCTCGTAAAAAAAAAAGATGCTGGGTCGAAGGCATGAGACTGAATTGGGCGATTTAAGTGGAGGCTTAAATTAGGGCTTCAATCGAGGGCCGAATTGTTCTTGTGGCCTCCAGACGCGGCTTTCGAACCTCCCGTGTGTTTATATTTATTGGGGTCCGCCTAGCGCGTCCTTAGACGATTTTTCCAGTTCGAAGAAACTCCGGACAAGAAGTTTTCGTCTTATTTTCTTGTTCTAATGACGTTTCCGAAACGCTTCAACGATTTCTTTCGTCTATCATCCTCTCCTACTAATCTTGTGAAAATAAGGAACAACGGAGAGAATAAAAAAACCAACGAGAGAGCGCGGGTAAACCGGTCGCGGATCGGTAGCTTCATAATTTTTTTTTATCTTCAACAATTGATCACCGCCGCCGGTCGGATTGCACAAAAACCGCTAAATTGTACAAAGTCAGAGGCGCTCTCTTATTGGAGCGCCATAGATCGAGATACGCATCGCCCAGAATGTTCACGTATAGATTTGAATTATCAAGTCCTCTGGATAAATCTACGCCTTTTTCTCGTATGCGTCGTACGATATTAGATCCGTATAGAAATATTTTATGTATACGCCAAATGAGCAACGCCCACATAAACTTTCCATCTGTCGCCGGTACCGAGCCTCGAGGTATCATCCCATGGGACGACGAAGGACCCTGAAGAGTTCTCGGAGGGTTGGGATGACGGGTCTGCAGGGACACGGGACCACCATGATTTTTCTACGGCGCCCCATAAAACTGACGTAAAGATTTATCGCCATTGTCACTCTATACGATTTTCCATAGATCCGTTATCTGTTCGGACAGGGACAACGACGCCACCTTCGAATGCCATTTAAATTTTTTCATAGGTAGTATATGCATAATACAAAACGCGTTGCTTATAATGGGATACGCTTTGTTGAATAATGTATGATAAAACCGCGTGTAGGCAGGGTTTAACATTTGACTCGGTTAGGATAGGTAACGTGCCCACTTCCGGTGCGAGAGAAGACGAAAGACGATTTTATAATGAAGAAAGTGGCTCCATCTCAAGTAAATGATCGATCTTCTTACCATGTGGCAATTAGGCGATTCCTTGCAATCATTAACTTCGTTATGACGACGAAGACAGAGAGATCTGCACTGAGCGATCCTCATCGATGGTCCAAGATCAAATCCAAAAACGATCGAGATCGAAGTGGCCAAGAAGATGCACAGTTTTATAGACATTTTAACGAAATGTTTTGTTTCACTGAAGTCACTTTTTCAATTTTAAACACTGGATCAACGCTATATGTTGTTTTAACACAAAATGTATCTATCTCACCGCGTGATTTTAGTCCCGAGAGATGCTATGACCGTAGTTCTTGCGCGTTCCAATTCCAGGTCAACTGTGGCGCTCCAGGTTTGGGACTTTTTCTTTTATACGATCCCAGTCCCCACTCCGTAGAACCAGCCTCCCTCCCCTTGGCCAGGGCTCTGGCCACCCTAAAGCATCCCTCGTAATTACCCTCGACTGTCTACTATGCAGTCTTCCCGCCATATGACCAGCCCCAGAGCGTATTATTTCGGAGAAATGATTTTTTTCTGATAATGCGAAACCAGTTTTGTAATTGACCGAGATGATCACAGAGACACAGGGACAACCGACACTCGAACACCCGAAAATCAATTTCCTCTAATTTGGCTCAGCCATTATTTTTGGGAAAATATTATGTCCGAAAACTTTGAGAGCGTACTAAAAATATAAAAAATACAAATGAGTCTTAGATGCTGTTTTTTTGGCCCCGCCTTCAAACATCCGGGATATTGAGCGAAGAGGCACGTCGAGGAGGATTTTTGCAGTTTATAGAGAAAAGTGGAAGGAAATAAGAAAATGCGATACGGTTCATCCGGTGCTCACCTGATCTCGTGATGGGTGCCACGCCTCGGATTTCGAAGAATAATAATAGTAGGAGGGAAAAAATAGTACAAGAAAAGGCGAGATCTCATTTTGTGAGGATCAGAAATTCACCGGAAATCCCTGGCATCTTCGAGTTCCTCTGTATCTGGAGGTCAGGGTGCCTCTGGTCCCAACTGGCGGTGGTTTTTCTCGCAGCACAATGCACAGGATGTGTACAAATAGGGTATTTTATTATTTTGTCTCGCGAGCCTGATTGTAGGGTGAAATATACTCGCTGCTAAACGGACCCTCCGCATCCCTCAGTCCACACGCACATTCACCCAGCCAGGGCCCTCTGCTACCACGGTTATGGCTACGGGGTCTCCGCCTCGCACGAATCTATAGAAAAACAGAGAATGAAATCTATTCATCTAGGCCTACGTTTAGGGGTGGCTCTATGGCTATGTTAGAATCTTTCTATAGCTCCGGGCCTTCGGGACCCACGACATTTTATTGTGTATTTTTCTCACACCTGGGTCGCTTATACGCGCTCCCGAATTCAGACACCGATGAACGTGCTGAGAACGTGCCTCGCCAAATAATTATATGTACTTAGGGTCTTATTTGGAAAGGATCCCGCTTTGATTGATTGATTGATACGCATTCAAACTTTTTCGCTCACCGTTTGCACCCAGAAACACGAACGTGATGCAGGTACCCGCGGACCTTGGAATCGATCAAACGATTTTGAAAAACAGAACAACAATAAAGAGTGGAAATTTGAGATATTTGAACAGCTGGTGGCGGTGGTTCAGATTGATAAACAAACGTTTCGTGGCAAAAATTCAATGCTAAGTATTAGCGGTCGTGGAGATTCTGGTTTACGATAGTTTAGAAAAATATTGGGCAAACCTCGGGGATTAGGGGTTAGAGCAAAAACACCGCATCTCACACCTTCGAGGTTGTAGGGTGTCGAAGAAAGCATCCAAATCCAAATCCGCAGCAAAACTTAACAAAGCATAAAATTTTCAGTCCGTGAGTTCTGGGGACGACGGTCCCCGTCTTTGAAAACATTTTTCGCGTCAACTATGTCGGAGACAAATTTTCTTTGTGGGGATTAGGCATTATGCTTCTTACTGCGGGGATTCTTTCACGGGTTTTGGGTCCGACTCTGAGACAGGTGGTAACCGGAGACCTGGTCTATCTCAGAGTTATATATGTCTTAAATTTTTTTTTTACCTTCACTTATCCCGCATGTCCCCCGCAGGAGACAATTTTTCATCCCCTCAAATTCCGGCCATTAGTAGGTATACTCTCCCAGAGGGCCACCGGGATCGTGCAACGATTTTCAAACGCTGTTCGAGGCATCCGCTTTCTCATTTTCAAGGCTCGCTGTATTTTCCTCGGGGTATATTTTGCGGAACAACGTACGTCGATCGGAGGATGACAGTTTCTTACCTCGGCCACATTTTAGGACCGTAATTACGCCAAAGTTTTACTGCTTTAAGTGTTTCGACTGCGGTTCTGCGGAACTACCGGGGTGACTCCTGTTCTAATTGCAGTTATAAATTATTATTTATTACAGTACCTTCTCGATACTCTGAGGCGAGATTTACGACGATCAGTGTTGTACTTTCTCGGCCCCGAGGTTCTTGAATTTTTCTTCTTTCTTTTTGTCAATTCTCTTCCGTCTTTCGAGACCGGGACTACCGCAATATTCTCTTTAGAAAGATACGAGGAAAAGTCGTTGGTTCTTGTATGAAAAATGACCAGATAGGAAATACCTCCCTAAGTTATGCCGTGTATAAAGAAACTTATTAAGTCGAAAAAATTTGTTTGGGTCTGATCGACGCGTTAAACTCGTTTTTAAACGTCCAAAATTGCCTAGCACTAGATTATTATACTTCGTCTTACAGCTTCCATAATTCGTAAATAACAACGTTGCTCGTATAGCTGTGGGGGCGCTGCGGAGTCGCTTAGCATATTTTATAGAAAGGTTCGGCATCGACGGGGCCCACGAGCACACGGCTTGAAATTCAAATTAAAAATTCCGAATTATGAAATTATGCTCGAGAACCCCGGCCCGGGAAGAGCAATTTTCGGGCAATTTTCAAGGGTCTAAAAATAATGACCTGCCGCCGGCAACCATATGGTCACGGACACTCGCCTCCGAGCGAAAGCCACGAACGTACGTAAAACAAGAATTTGTTCATCTCCAGTTGTTTTAGAAAACTAATTATTGCTTCAACACCGCTTCAAACAGTGCAGAAAATCGGCAGCGTCGATCCAGAGCCGCTCAGTCAGCATCGACTTCGATGATGAACCGTAAAAACTTGGAGCTTTCTGGAAAGGAGCTAGTCGACCGTTCTTTTCCATCGCTCGGTCGATTCTAGGCAAGAATGAGAAGGTATTCATCGTTGTTCGTCGGGTCTGGACCAGCCATTCGCGTCCTGTTAAGTTTCAAAGTTTTTTTCCTCCGAAGATAAGCGGCTCGAGTCCGGGATCCCGGGTGCCATATGTTGCCGATTTTCAAAATGTTTTCCGATTTCTCTGTCGTAAACAGATGGCCGTGTACCAGCGCATCCTCCGCTTTTGGAAATCCCGATCTGGCTGTGTAGGAGCTGAAATTTAATGATCACAGCTGCCGCGGAGTGCAGGCCAGTGTTGATTTATCGTTTCTCAAGGTCCATAAAAGTACACTTTGCTCAAGTACTTTAATATGTATACCATATAGGCATGTAACATAAGTAGTCATATAGAGCTGGTAAATGAATGCGCCAAAGATCTAAAATCTCGAGTGTGTCAAAGGCAATTAAGATTATTAACGCGCGGTAAGATCTGAGGGCTTTTTATCAAAGCTGACCATTCACCTGGTCAGCTTTTACTCTAGACTCTACACACTTTACTCGAATATCAAACGCGGTTCACAATACCCGGGATTCGCCCCGAGTCTTCAAATTGCATTCCTTTCAAGTTATTAATTAGCCTTGTTTTCATCTGACAAAGAAGGATTTCCGCGTCGCATTGAAGCAGACAACTGTCCGATGCTAGAAGAAGTACAATATTTCAAAGGAAAACTATGAACCAGTTTTAGTGTACAAGTGATTCCCTGATTTCATATGAATTCGTCCATGATTTCAGCTGATTTGCCATTTGTTTTCATTTTGGATGATTTAAAAGCGATTTCTTTGCCTGATTTCAACTGATTACGAACCAGGGTGTGAAGCAATTGCGATCAAATTGGTTTAAAATTTCAAGAAGTGAAGTAAATCCCGAAAAGCAACCACTTTTGTGATCTCAAGTGGCTTGATGCGATATTTAGCGATTTCCTAGAGGACATTCACTGACGGATTAGGCGATAAGAGACTGCAGTAATATCCAGCAAATCAATGCGATTTCAAGTATTTTTGAGGTCATTTTATACGATTTTTTCTTTCAATTTTTCAATAAATTTCATGCGATCCCAATCGTGAAATTATTAACAAGTGAATGTGTATCAGGACCGAATCAAATTTTATTGGGTCAAATAAATCGTGACCTCAAGTAAGTCGGTAAACTTGGTACTAGAAATAATTTTTGCATTGCCGTGATTGGGCTTTCATGAGTGATCTTAAAGCGATGACAATCAGCGCTTTGCGCTCCTCGTTAATTGACTGTCTAGACTTTAGCCTCTAGATCTGCGCGATTGTCTCGGGTATAGACGAGTTTGAAAACTACCTGAAAACTTTGTTCGCGGTTCTTGTGAAGCTCGTTAAAATGAAGAGAAAAGTCTAATCGCATATTAAATGAACGAATATTCACCTTGTGTTTTTTTTTTTGGTAACCGGAAACTGGAAATTGTTGAACCGGAAATTGCGCAAGCCTATCACACGGATGATCCGGCTGTGAGGTGAGAAGGCTTCAACCGATCTTGAGGAAATTAATTTTCATTCACAAAGACGGAGCTTAACCCTTTGCAAAAACAAAGGGGAACGAAACCCTCGTGGATAGAGTCATAATATATTCACGACCGTATAGCAAGTTTTCTTGAAAAAATAAATAACCCAGTCTGATCTCTGACTCGAGTTGATTATACCGACGGTGAAGCAAAGAAAAGGTAGCGGTAAGTTTGAGATTTGAATAGGATTATAGAATGTTGGGTCACGTTCCATTACCTCTGAATGGAAGCTGGGTATACTGGTAATTACAACTATAAAGTATACACAGCACGAACGAAAATCAAGCCGAAATTCGGTTTCATTAGTGAAATCGTTCAAGCCACGATTTACTTAACGAACACATCATTCTTTCATAAACGAATGCAGTCGAAGCACGCGTTGTGCAATTAGTCTTTTAATTGGCACCAAAGTCGTCATTTATCGCAACGAAAGCTGCTCACGTACCGATAAAAACTGTACTTTACAGGTTTATAGGTAGGTACGTGAGATTATTCAAGGATTTTACTATCATCGGGGGCAGCGCGTCGCCTCATAAACAAACAGAATAAAAGCAAATAGGAGCCGCCGTCACGGACCTGTCGGATCCCCGAGCAGCCCCCGAGTCTAGGTAAAAATTAGTAGTATAGCATAACGATATTTTCGTCAAGTCACCTGACCTAATTAATATCGAGGGGAACCTGTCTGTGATCAACAGCTGGCTTAATTTTCCTTGTAAAACAATTATTCCCCTGGGTAGTGGCGGGGCTGCACCGTTCCGCGAACCGGAAAGACGCGAAGCGAGGGGTTGGAGATAGAAAATTTCAAAAGCCAATTTACCGCCAAACGATTTCACGCCTGGTCAGACCGAAATTTGTGCTCAACAATTGCATCCCTCACTGTCGAACTTTTACAGCTCTGCCTCTAGGAACGCTTTCGAGAATAGGCCAAAGAAACTGTTAAATCTATTATGGGATAGGGACTAGTATCCAGATCCTTGGGCCCCTAAGGCCCCACCCGAACGAGATTGCAGGTATGTATGACTGCGTGCCTGCGTCGTTTGAAAAATGAGGGGCTCGACCTGGACCAGGATCAGGCTTCGGGCTCTGAAAATTTTTGTCGGATATAGAATTTATTCATCCCTTACATCGCGGCGATAGAACGTGATCGTGAATAAGAAGGTAGGATCGACGAATTTACATAGTCGATATAAGTTTGTGATGGAATACCATGGACACACACATGGACACGATTTTATGATCCCGGATTAACCATTCTCTCATTTTTTTTTTTGTCCTTCTGGAACAGTTTCAATTTTACACACTCGTCCGATCTCTCGACTTCCAGGAACTCCAGGAAACCCTTCTACACGTATACCTCGACGATTAGTCGTCCTCCTAGAATGGCGAACAATTCTTAAAAGTGGTCGTAAAAATAACGTCGAGGCAGGATTTTTGGCTCTCCGAGTCGCGTTCCTCTCTTTTTAATCTAGATTTTCGCATACTGCGACGATCGTAAAGCATAGGTCCTCTGAAGTCGACCGAAGGGTCGTCGATCCTCCTTTTTTCGAGACGACTTGGGAGTGAACCAAGATTCGTTATTAATCTCAGAGTTCGTCAGATGGCATTAATTATTTCTCAAGGTCTCTTGGGACGTTGGGAATTCAAGATTCAGCAGTACGCCCTGGAAAGGCTGTGCACACATCTCTGGGAGTTATTTGCGCTTGATTCTTAGCAAGGAGCTAATAATAAAACTTTTTCAAAGACGAATACTCCGATGGATATAACATCGTTGCACAAACGTCCTTTGGGAAAACCCGGGACGTTAGCTTTGGGTTCTTTTTTTTTCGAGACTCCGAACCCCCGGGCAGAATAGGGCTCCGTATTTCTCTGTTTATTTTTTGACTTAGCATCCCAACGCTGAGCTACCGTTCAGAGTTAAGGTTCGATCCCTATTCCTCACCCCTGGTGACTTCGGGATACGGTATACTACTTTTGACCACTGCGGCTTCGGGGTACACAGTCAGACCGGGACCGACTGAAACCACCGGCCGACAATAAACTAATTTGACAGTGAGTTTGCCGGATTGAAATATGACCGTGAAATACTAACTGCACCCCGAAATGGGCGACTTGGATCACTTTTCTCGACGCCTTTTGCCGCAAGTATCCACGGGGTGCGAGTCTTGGGGCAAGGCCAACCCGGCCACCCGGGGGTGTTTTTTCCATGAAATTGCCACCAGGTAAGAAACAGGATAATTCGACGTCAGGTCAATCGGCCGGGTAAATTTCATCCCACAAAATTAACACTGTTATACCCACTTCAAAGTATAGGGCTAGAAAAAATCGTCACCGCGCAAGCTCATACAGTTGGAAGCATCTTACAAATAAAATTACTCAAGTGTTCGAAGCAATATCCCCGAACCCGAAAGAGGCAAAAAATGAGTCTATCTTCATCATCTTACAGTGACACCGCCTCGCAACATTGGACATACAATATCCTGGACATATTCTCAATTGGAAACGAGATGAATAAATTTTTTTCTACAACAGAAGATGATGTGCGTAGGGCCAAAGAGGAGACCGAAGTACTTCTTATACCATTTTCGAGGTGACAGCAATCCGTCTGGATAATATACATGGGGTTTGTTGAATCAGGTGTTGTGACAGCTTTTTGTAACCTGTAGTAAGCGTGTTTCAACGCTCTCTAAGCTTTCGTATAAGTGATCTAATTGTTTCTAGCCTTCGGCAACGTGTTCTAACGTCTAAGCGTATCGTAAATACTATTTCTAGCCTTTCGTAGCGTGTCGAAACTTCTTCTAACCTATCTCGTCTAGAAAATGTTGTGTTCAATCGAGGCATATTCAAACGGACTTTGTTGTGAACCGAAATTTATGTCGAGTCCGATACAGAATGTGACAAACATATTTTCGTAATTGAAATTCAGTTGATTATTGTTCCCGCCCAATCGGGGTCTCCCTCGCAAAATTTTGAGCGCTATTATACTGAGTGATAAAGATAATTCTAGATATGACTACGAAGTTTCGAAGAATCTTGAAGATTTTTCTTATTTTTCTTCAGGAATTTTGTTTTTCCTGAGGACATTTGATACGAAAAAACTGTTCGAGAGAAAAATGGCGATAAGAAATATGAAATTCTTGCTATCGCCCAAAAGTTTCTGCTCATGAGTAACATATCACCGTGACATGGGTTATCGTGTGGTCAGACTGGGTCAGCAGAGCTAGCTTGTTTCTATTTTCTTTGAGAGTGTGCCTGAGTTATGGGTGGAAATAAAGAATGTTTGTATTGTGCGCCAAGGGTTAGGAAATTGAGCAAGAAGATGGTCGACTAGAATCGGGCGGAGTGACGATTGGTTTGAAAAAATATCAGCACCGTTGATTTATCTTAGCCTCTAGGGAACTAATTAGTGCGACGTCATGTGCGAGGGTGAAGTTTATACACTATACCTTTAGCTAGACATTCACACGATTTAGGTGCTTGGGTCAGAGGAGGGTGGCCGTTTTAATTGTCTTTCAAATTGATTTATAACACGTCAAAAGATATATTACATTGTTACGAGTGTTTGGTATACGTGCCGTGATTCCACCCAATCTATCTTTTATCGCTATAAAGAATAACAGTAAAACTTAATCGTAGACAGTAAATTTAATTATCCTATTAGTTCACAGTTTTTCACAATAATACGCGTTCCGGTATTTTTCACACTAATTGAGTTCAATAATTTGAGGCGCCTAATCATCTAGCTAAACATAAATAAGTCTTTGTAGCGGCAATTATCGAATATCTTTCATTCGTTACTATTTCTATATCGTTGTCAATTCAGCACCAAACGGCAAACTTCAGGTTCGTTGAGACCGCGAGAAGTTAATCTGGCATGACGGTGAAAAAACAAAGAGAAGAAACTCGAGTCAGTGTATTTTCTACGTTTGGTAACTCGGGGCTATTTTAGGGCATATGAGAGTCGACGTCTTCGTTCGTAAGTGCGGCTATCGACACCGGAAGTTGTATGTTTGGCATTTCATTGTTATTCGTTACTTCCGTCTGACCTACGATATTTTTAGCCAGATTAGTTTCGCCTATCCCGGCTTCCTCGTGCTTCTCAGTTTTCTTGTAAATTTTCCTCGCAGCGCACGAAAGCATCAGCATCTCAACCAACATGAGACAATTGTAGGTGACTGAAATTATAAAAAATGCGTATGAAAAACAATTCGAGCCGATTACCTTGATCATTGCTACTCGCATAATTGATGCACGTTTAATTTCCATATACTCGATGCTAAGCCAGGATAACTTCTGAGATAAACTCGGATTATGCGAGTACTTTTCCTTTCGCATAATTTACGTTCGCTCGATTTCCAAGGCAATTAGACGACGTATGGTCGCATACGACTCGTATTTCTTGCAGTTAAATGCTAGGCTGTGTATTCTCAGGCCTTAGGGAAGATTTATTTTCTGTCAAAGTAGGTAATCGGGAGCAATTCGAGTCGTCGAAAGGCATCGTACGAAGGGCTAAAGTAGGAACTAAAAGTGATAAATTTCCCCACTCACGGTTGGCATAAATTTGAGGAGTCAGCGGAGGGTGGCACGGAAAGACCCCGGTACTGGGGAGGTTTTTTACCACGAAACCCTGGAGCTTTGAAAACAGCAAAACCATTTGGGACACCATTGTCCTCCGGGGGAGAGCCGCTTCTGGAATTGAGGAAGTCAAAACAATGAATGGAATCCAACCACCACCCGACTCCCTCGCGATCACGTAAAACTGTTAATCATCGTTCATGTACCTGGCGCACACTCCTGCAAAGTCTTGGTCGTCACGGTCAAACCATAGAGTCCAAATAGCAGACTGGTCAGAGCCATCGGCTGCAAGTAGGCTCCGTACATCTGTGCAAGTACGGGCTCCTCGGCATTCAGGAAGAGTAGAACGCAGCAGGACAAAGTCTGTAAAAAAAATTGTATCGTGAAGTTTTCTATGGATTATGATCCCCGTCATTTATTTATGGACTTAATGGGGGGATACCTGGAGAATTGGAAGCTGAAGAACGCAGAGCCTCAGCCACGCCAGATTACTTTTGTTCATTTCGGTGGTTGGAAAAGGGAGACACGGCCAGCAGCAGCAGGGCCCGACTTTCAGGGCCATGGAAGGCGGTTTACTGACGCTTCTGTGCCCCAAGTCAATTAGAAGAAGGAACAGCCGATACAGGGATACCATCAAGCATATCTGAGTGAGGCTCTCCGACAAGAGTTGGGCTCTGTGCAGTGTCGAAGGGAAAGAGTCAGAGCCGGAGGGACCATTAGGGCGCTAAGCGTTCGCTATTAATCAATACTGTCAACCCCCATTAGGGACGAGGTGTGCGTGCATTTTTCAACCTTGATACTCGGCCGACTGGTATTCCCTAATGTATCCGAACTAACTTTGCAAACGTACACTCTGATCATGAACAGAGTCCTGAGTCAAATATTTGAAAATTCATGAAAACTGCATCAGTTCCTCTCACCTTGGTATAGCAGTAGCCAAGAGACTGCAGAGACTGGCGATTGGGTAGACGGAGAGCACCACGATGGAGTTGGTCTTGTACTCCGAGGACTCTTTCTGGGAAATAACATTGTAGACTGCGTCTGTGATGAAATAGAAGGTCAGGACTGTCAGGACTGAACCGACACCGACGAAACCAACCCCGTAGTATCCTAGACCTGGAACAAAAACCAGACTATTTTTTTAGAAACTGAGAATATTTCGGCAAAGGTCATCGATCGCTAATTGAACGTATGAGTGAAGTGTATTATAAGCTTAAAAATTGTGAGGCAAACTTTCGAAGTAGCTCGTTTAAAAACAATCAGAGTAAAAATTCTTATTCCGCAATTGGCACAGCCTTCGGCAGCGTTCCGAGGGCGTTTGACATTCCGCAATTTAAGACTGTGTCATCCGATGTCGTTGCCCGGCGGAACGACTAAGGTAAACACAGGTAAAAAGTGACTTCGAATCGAAGACAGTCCCACTGGGTCAACGCGAGGTGCCTTCAAGGCCGTCTCTCTCTCTTTCTGACAGACGGTTGAAAAATTTCTCAATGCATGGTTAAATAGCTGCAGTGAATCAGCCTGTGCCAAGCCAAGAACCTCTCTACATGAGCCACTGTGAAATAAACGATCCAATATATTTTGTAATTTTTTGTCAACATCGTGTGAACTTTCGTACGTGATTCGGGAGGTTTATGTCATACAAACATGGACACCCTGTATATGGATGTAGGGGCGTGGGTTAGCCTTGGCCGGTGAAAGCGAGAATTTGAGGGTGTAGGGAGTCAAAGAGAGTTATGGACCACGGCCGATTAGGTTGGATTGATGAGCTTTGTTGAATGCTGCCACGTGGCACATTCTGATTCATGGAGTTTGTCGAATTGTCTGTTGATCACAGTCGGATCGTCTGACGATGATATTGATTGCGATTATTTTCAGCGATATCGTGCGACGTGTTAGAATATAGATTTGACACATACGCCTGAGAGGGAGCAGAAGCACTTCACTCTCGGTTTCTATTTTTAATTTCCGTTCTTCCTGCCTCCTTACTTTCTCGAACTCGAAGGTGGTCGACCGAGAAGTATAAATATTCCCCCGAGGAAAATTGGGAGATTTTTATATCACGAAGTAGAAGATGGTTTGTAAACCAGAGCAAGAAGTTTATTTGAAAACGCGCTCCGTAAGTTTACTATGATTATTTTTTGCGGTAAAATGATAGTGCCTAGTCGATAGTGTATCATATTGACGTAATCACGGTCGCAGTTTCCACAGAAACGCTAATCGAAGTATTGGCAAAGTGTCATTTCGTAATTCCTATTTGTTAGGATTGGAAATTATTTCTCAATGTAGTAACGAGACTCGGCTTTTGTCGGAATCGATTGCAACGACGGTCATTCAAGCCAAAAGGTGCGCATTGAACTGATAACATTTTGCAATTCGACTTTACAATTCGTACGTTTTATGGTGTAATATTGCAGCAATGCGAATTTCATAATTGGGTTTCTTCTTCGCGGCTTCTTGATGATTTCTCATATTTCTAAAAGGTCAAAGAAGCTCACGAATCTCTGTTTCATCTTCCAAAACGCAATTCAATAATGATCGGGATTAAAGTGAATCGTCACCGTCGAATTTCCCAATACTCCCATGATGCAACATGCAATAGCAATGATTGCTCAATGCCTGATCGCGACTACACCCACCTTTGTAGGTCCGAGTCAATAACGATTGGCAACACCATTTCAAAAAGACGAGCCCATGTCGTCGCGTATATGGAGTCACAAGTTCAAATCTCTTCGTCTGCTCCTTAGCATAATATTACGTATATCCAAATAGTAAGTTTTGTTCGGTAATTGTCTCCGGAATTATTTTCGATCATACCCCAGAGAAAGTTCGTACACTTATGTTAATTTGTTTCTATTCTGAATGCGAATTTCAAGTTCAAGATCTTCCCAGGGTCTCGAGTGATGAACGCAATGCTCATCTCAAATACCACATGACATTTCTGCCGAGAGACAGACTGTGAAGAACTTACTCAAAGAATGGTCTTTGAATTTATACATTGAAAACTGCTGTACAAGAGTTCAACCGAAGTTTCATTCGTTTTTTCGTTTTTATTTTATTTATTACTCAACAGCATCGGTTTCATGGGAATGATATTGTTTTCCACGAATAATTGCGAACTCAGCTTGCGTCATATCATTACGGAGATTGAATAGCCAGACTTTTTACACTTCGCGCCTGACGAGGTGAGCTCATTTTCATTCGAAAGTAGGCTATGCCGTAATTTCTTAAAATTTGTAAGAAGAACTATAACATGTGATAATTGAACAAGTTGTGAAAGCTTTCGTACATTTTTTTACAGTTATTTTGGCGAAAATCATTATATTGTATTATTAGGAGTGGTTTTAATCCACGTTTGGAGTATCTACAACGATAGTATCTTGATGCAGGCCGAGTGCAACGTGCCGCTGTGCATTTCAACTTGTTGCACTTTCAAAACGACGCGCTTTCACTGGTGTTCCAGAGTGCAATTACGTCAAGAGAATGTGTTGCATCGCAGCTGTGATGCGAATTTACAGAAAACCTTTTCTAAGTCACGTTCGGTAACTCTGAAGTCCCAATCGATTGCTGATCCGGTGGAACAACATGCAACGCGTGAAAGGCAAGAGAAACCCAGATCTTTCGCTGTAATTATCTTTGACATTATACCGATACGCATTCCTTACGCTATATAGTATGTATACGCAATACAGAGACTAATGAACTGTTGAATCACTCGAGAAGTCGAAGTAATGAGATTAGGCTTGGAAAAAAAATTAAATAAATACACAGAGTTCAATGACTATGTAATTGCCTATGCTGATGGCGAAGAAAGGTAATTTGTTCCACCTAGCGATTGCTTGAAAACAAAAGTAAAATGAGCTACTCACTTTCGATATAATCCACTGCGTTCGGGATGAGATCCCAGTCACAGAATCGATTGAGTATCTGTGTTTGACCGTCCTCAAAGTTTGAGGTGAGGTTTTGAGCGTCTTTCATGACGTCCGTGCGGTCCATGATGGTTCGAAGTCTTTATCTCTTCCGAAGTTTGATTGTTTCACCTGACGCGCATCCTCCGAATGGACAATACGGTCAGAATAATGCAGGAATTTAATGTAAACTCAAAGAGAGAGATACGTTCCACAGTGAGAGTTAGTGACTGAAGTACAGGAACCTGAGCACGCGAGACCTGGTGCCATGCAATCGATTCTCCCACTTTTACCCCCGTCGATGGGTTATGTTGTAACAACTGGTCTCACACATAGATCAACATCCCGAAATCCAGGGAACCAGCAAACCGACAAACGTCTCCGAACAATTCCCAGAAGTCCGTTCGATGACGCTCGAATTCTGAGACTATCCAGTTCCGGACGAGATGCGGAAGATCCTGGAATCTACAAAAACTGTGTCATGGTGTGTCAAACGGATCTTCAGCTTCATCAACCTTCCAGCAGTTTTCTAAGCCAGTTCCACCCACTGCCCAGTGTTTTGCTGACTGACAATCGAGACATTGAACTGCAAGGCTTGCAGAAGCATTGAGATGTGGTGAGATGAATTGCAAGCTTGTTTGATACCCGCTTAATCCAAGCAAGCTAACTGCAATCTTGTACATTACGAGTAATTCGAAGAACGGGTTGAGCGAGTTAACCAGCCCCTTCTACCGAGAGGAGTGAGTTTGAATCTTTCAAATGCACCAGGTATATTAATTATCGCGGGTTGCTTTACCGGGAGTACGAATCGTCCATAAAGGAGTTTTAAGGAGTCTTTGAGTCAAGGTAACCGATCGTTGGTGACATTTCGTTACCTACTACCAGTGGAGACTTTCGCTTCCGAACCGATGGGAGGAACCTGTTTCACCGACTCACGATTTCGGGGTATATTGAGCAGCTGCATTCTGGTACAGGCGATGGCAGCATCAGTGTGACTAGTTCCGGTACGGAAGAACTGGTTCTGGTCGAATTGGGAGGAAAGGCAACAAGTATGACCTGGAAGACTGATTCTGTTCCGTCACCAAGGAACGTAACGCTACGGTAAAGTGGCATTACGTTACACTTGATCTGCACCCGTATCATGGAATGTTTAAAGAATCAATGAGTCACCTTAAATTTCTCCAGAGAACGAGAATTTGAACAGAGACGAATCTTATAACGAACTGTCGACGATCGACCGAAAAAAAGTCGATCGCCTTAGTTCTTAATTCGACGTAACGGTAAAATCAGTTGAAATATATACGTGTATATTTTTTTGTTGTGTACAAAACCAGGATGAAGACGGCAGTAGAAATTCTACCGTTCCAGGAACGGGAAAGATTTCACCTGATTTCTCAGATAAATCCTTTTTTTTTTAGTCTTTTGCTGTACTTGGAAACGGAAAACGCTTTGTATCGCGATTTATCGACTAATAAGGATGAATTATCCAAGGAAAGTCATGCAGTAGCGTCTTCACTTATAATCTAACAAGGCTATAGCTATCATAAATCGTCTAAGACCAGTAATCGACAACTCGACGCTACGAAAGAGAATTCAGTGTGGAAGATAGAGAGAGTTCGAAAGTAGGCCTCACTGGTTCAGTCAGTGGTGGACTGTGACTGAGACCGTTTGGACGTCAGCATGGTGAGTCTCTCTGCAGTGGACATGAGTGAATATCGAGTGCTGTGACTTTAGGAACAGAATCCCGGTCCATTTTTCTTTAATTTTTTATTGCTACCATGTGGTATAAGCGACTCTTCATTGTTATACTGTTCCTTAATATCGAGTCTCATTGAATTTAATCGTTCCGTGGTGGACCTTTGAATGTTTTTTGCAAGGGTTTCATTCTTTTTGTAGTTCACGTTGCAAGTCTCGAACTTATCTTCTTTTAGATCGATAGCCCTCTGTGTGTAGCTTGTTGGTTCATTTAGGTCAGAAACAAGGTTGATCAGTTACAATAGCGTTTCCTTGCAAATTGTTCTGCGTTACTTCGTGGAGGTGTGATCCATATAAAACCACAAGCGATGTCCGTCTCAATGCAATCGAAAGTTACTTTCATCTTTCCCATTTATCGCTATCATCGTCCGTGAAGTAGATAAAGCTAGTTACCACCAGTAGTCACGATATTTGTTCTGGATCTTAGAGAGGCCTGTGCCTTGTCTTTCATGGTACAACCGGCGGTAATGGTTGAGATGAAAACTGCAATAAATCAAATAGAAAAAAGTACAATCACAAGGGGATAATTACAATCGACGACAGCCGCAACTAGACCCCTTCGCAATCGGTCCATTCAGTCAAGGATTTGTTGCGGCGATTGTATATGAATATTGAAATGTTCGTCATGAGTGTAAGCCTATGAATGTTCATTCGCATTCATGATACTCTGAAGACTCTTAGTTTGGTCTAACCAAGGTCGGTGAATTGGTGTTAAATCACAGCAAGAAGATTTCTTAACCTCTTTTTGGGATGTCCAAATTTTGTGGCTCGCTTTCATAGGATATGAGAGTGTGACGCCGGGTATTTTCAGGATCATCTGATCACCATCTCCTTCGATTCTCGATGGAGAGATCAAATCATTGGTTGCATATTATCCTACTATTGGACGGCTCGAGGTGAAACACCTTTCACCGCGAAGGACGTAGACCTCTATTAGCTTTACTTTTTACAACTGTTTTTACTTACTCGCCGCAGAAAAACGGATATCGACTATCGTCTAGGCGATTGGCGTGTCTGTAGCAGGCTATACCAATCAGGGAAATTCAAAATTAGGAATATTTGCGAAAGTTAGGTGTAACACTGACAGACTCACCATCTGCGGAGACGCAAGAGGCCAATGCTCTTGCTCTTATCTGTGTTAAAATTACAATATTTAATCCAATTTAATTTGGTAGAAGATCATAGCTGTAAATTTTTGAGCTAATCAGTCATGGCAATGGTAGTTATCGTTTCTCTGTTTGTTTCTTTTGTGCGCGTTTTCTTTCGAGAACTGGCATAACCCAGAATATTGCGTTTGGAGATCTAGGTCAGGTCTTATTTGCACGTTAATTATTAAAGGCGGTTATATCTCAATTCGGACACTACCTGGTAAAATATTTCTAGACCACACTAGCATCTCAAGTCGGTTACATACGCAATTAGAATATTGTTCACGCTCAGAAGTCAACGGATTTTTTTTTTCAGGCAAAACAAACGTCGGAAACAGTTACTTCAGAGGCACAGTAACTGCTACTTGCTGTTTGGACCGTAAAAAGTCAACAGCACCGACCGTCATTTGACCAAATAAGAACATTGCTTCTGTATTTCAAATAAAAGATTTGAAATTTGGGCATCTTTATAATTTTCTTCTACTTTTTGAATCATGATTAATTTAGAATTGGGGGCGGTGAGGCATCTGTGAAAGTTGGTAAAAATTCAAAACAACGAATTCTTGTGTGTTGGGTTGCCTGCCAGCAGGAACTTCACGCATCGGTATCCCAATTCCAGCCACTGTAACTGTGTCATAGTGAATATGTGCATAATTTGATCTCACAAACTCGTTTAATCTCTGCTATAGGCTGCGATTAATGTATGATCATTTATCTTTCTCAGATTATTCCATTTTGCCTCTTGGTCATTATTGGCCTAGGCCAATCCGAGGATGCGATGTCATCGCGTCTCCAGATCCAGACATCGATTAACCGGACGATCGACGAAGTGGAGCGAATGATTCAAGAGGATCCGAGACTCCCGCGGCTTTCGCGATCCGAAATTGTGGACATTTTGTTCAACATAACGTCTAAAGACGTGCAGAATTTTACAGACCAGGAAAGCATCGATAAGGCGAGGCTCGAGTACCAGAGAGCACTGATGGTCGTGCTGCCTTACAGCCCGAATGCTTCCCACGAAAACCTCACAGAGTTGTACACGAAGCGACCGATGGTTCAGATGGTTCCAGATGCGAGCAACACTGAGACCGATGAGATGATCTACGACGATGGAGAATCGGAGCAAGTTGTCTATCCGGAAAAGTCCGACGAGTCGAGCCTCGATTCTCCCCTGAATAATTATGTGGCATCGGAGAATGTGGGCGACTCAAACTCCCAGGACTATGACATGGACGAATCCACTGGGTCTTACGAAAATCATAGAGATACCTATTCGGAGGTTATCGATCCTCTCGATTTCAAGACGTCTTTATCGGGCGGAGGCTACAACCGTGGACCGGTTTATAATCAGAAACCCGAACGATTCAGCTTCAATCTTAATCAGTTGCAGATGACGCCCAAAAGCACGGTGGATCCAGCTCTGTCCAGCAAGGCCCCAGAGGATTTTGAGGACTCTCTTCCGACTGACTCGAAACTGCAAATTGTCTACAGCACCACAGTGACCACCAAGAAGCCTGTGACCACACAAATCGATCAAGAACCGAGCACCGAGTCAACCACTCATCGTCACGTCCTAACGTCCGGCCAGTGGCACTACAACGCTCCTCCAACGACGATGGAGACCCCGAAGAGAGTCTATCCGGAGTATAAGCCCCATACTGAAATCGTGTCTGAACCCTCCACTACAAGTACTACGACCGGGAAACCGGAGGTGAGGATACCATACCAGGAACAAAAGAGCGAGAAGAATGACGAAGACCACACCTTGTATGTGATGGAGGCGGAGAAACCTAGTCCTGCGTATGTGACCCCAATGTTGCCTAATACGAACATCGTAAAGACCAAGTTTAGTTCATCGTACTCTGCGAATAACAGTCCGAGCATGCCACCGATGAGATCAGAGGTGAAGGAGCTCCTTGCGTCCATCGGCCTCTCCGAAGGAAATCCTGACCCACTCCCCGAAGTCGGAAGCAGTGTGCCAATCGGTGGATCCAACGATCTGATCGGCGACCAAATATCTGGATTGGACTCGACGGGGATCGGGGCTCCTTCTATTCTGACTCAGAACACATTTGGGAACATGAACTACGAGTACAAGAAGGGGACGCAGAATCTGACGCCTGATATACAGCTGCTCTTACAAAGGTTCGGGCTGCCGACCTCGAAACAGGCGGAGTCACCTTCGACTACCACTAAGAAACCAACTCCGATTGTGGTGAACTTGAATTCGTACTCGAGCTTCAGGCCCTTACCTTCCGCAAAGGTCGAAGACGGAGACATGAAGGACTTCCTGGCGAAGTTCGGCCTGGGTACCGATAAGATGGAGAAGAATCGAGGTCATAAGTCTATAAAGACAAGGAAGAACGCGGAAACTAATACGCCGTCGCTGATCGAGGCTGTGCCGGACAGCATGAAGAAGATTCTGGAGAACATCGGGCTGATCACGCGGTCGCAAAAGTCGGTGGAGTTCAAGTCGACCTCTCATTCTTCGGCCCCGAAGCTGCACGTCTTCAAACCTCACGAGGCACCTGTTCACACAGACGAGCAGAAGGAGAAGATCAACAAACTTCTCGACACGGTGAAAAAGGTTCAAGCTGGAACGGCGGACTCTGACGACGTCCAAACGGCGGCCGAAGATCTTCTGGAGAGTACGAAAACGTTGCAGAATGGACCCGATCCCATTAGCCTAGAGGAAATTTTGAACACCTATAACGAAGGGATAAAGAATGAAGTTAAAAGACAGGAAGAGGTGACTACCACGGAGGATGATTCGGCCGTTGCGACACCCCTGGCTACCGGTATTCAGAAATTAATGCTATACGTTTTGGGAACATCGGAATTCTGGGTTGGAAAAATGATTCAGGGATTAACAAGGATAAGAACTGTGCTAACAAAAGCCTCCAATAAACTCAGAGTGATTGATGGAGATTAATTGTATTGACTCGTTACTAAACTCTTGCGTGTGACTAAACTTCCTCATCCAAGCTTGCCATTTCCTACCAAAAAATGCTACATGCTTATACTGCAGTATTGTCGTCTCCAAAAACGCCACACTGCATCTTCTTATATGTAAAAAACGACCCATTTTAGATCATGGATCAAAGTTGGATACATCTTGCTCATTCTTATATTTTCCACTCAAGAGATGTTGCAAATAGAGTCACATTTCTAATTAGGTCGTTCTTTTGGACCACACTGTACGTCTCATCGTCTTCCTACTGAAATTGGAACTCCGATCCTATGCTGAATGCAATTAAATGATCAAATTTCTGCTTCCACTTTTCTATCAAAGCGTGACGAAAAATAACTTTCTCATTTTATCAGCGAATTTGTCAACCCAGTTAAAATATGACTCCAATAAAGGAGAACTTTGGAGTGATAGAATTCTATCGGTGATCAAATCGACTGTTGGGTCGTGATGTATATTTCGTTGGCAATAGTGTCTCAGAATGTTGAACAAGTGTGACACTGTTACACAAGGCTTACATAATGTGTTAACACTGCCTCGGATGTTTTCTCGTTTTTCAATACTAACAATAACTAACGAAAAACGAAAATTGAATTAAATAAAGAATTTATCAACGAAACTTATAGAAGCATCGACAGCGTCGTCAGAATCAACAACAACGACAACAACGACGACAGAGACATTGCCTTCTCTGTCGAACGCAGCAGCCCTGGCAGATTCATTCGGTGGAAGTACTAGGATACCAGATCCCGTTCTACCAATGCAAAGAAAAACTGGTCTTTATTTCCTCGTTGATTGGAACACGTTCCTCGACGTCGGCGTGGATGGGCCTGACCGGGTGAACTTAAAGTTCGCGCCAAAGGCCGGTGACAGGACGAGGTTCATCCCGGTAACCGTACCGTGAAAAACCACATTTCCGATATGAATTGTAAATAAGCCCGCGACTGATCAGAGTGGATTCGGCTAATCATTCAATATTCATTTATTATGATTTGTATAGATTTTTCTTCTCCAGTAAGAGACTGATCAATGCGTGATCGGTGATTTGAATAAATTGATTTTTCTACGTGATAGACTGTTTGTATAGGACGATGAGCGAAATTATTGATAAGTGTAGACAGGATGCAGGTTTTATTTACATTTGATTAGTTATTTATCTAGAGCGGGTCGATAATCAAATATACTTTATTTTACGTTGTAATAATTTATGTAAGTTATTCATAGTTTTGTATATTCACAGATTGAAATAAACCACCAATATTCTGTTTACTAAGGATAATCAAGTGTGAATGGAAATAAATTGTCGCAAATTTGAGATACCGGTGAGAATACGGAATGAAAATATTTTGAGTCACGTCCTGTGACGAGGCAGAACAGAGAAACGTACGAGCTGTATACTCCTAGTCGTTCGACGTGTTCCAGTTCCACGGTCGATAGGCGATCAAAGATGATCGTCGTGCCGAGTTATTTCCAAAAACTTCTATTATTCCTATTAATTTTCGTACGGGTAGAATGCGATCTAAAAACCGAAGAAATGTTGCGGAGATTAGACTCCATGATAACGGAAATAAAGCCTCAAAGAATTTCTCGAGACACAGACGACGGTTTGAAAATATGGCAGGAATACGAATTCGGAACTGGAGTCGGTAACCGTGAAGGTAAGAGGAAATAAATCAATCCACCTACAATTTACCGTGAATAAAAATTACGATTAATAAATTATCCGTAATTAATCCCAGAATTAATCGTGACTGACGTGAATATCGAGGATGTAGAAGCCTTGTCGATAGACGGTGTCAAAAATTGGCAATATTTACCCGGTTTTCGTCACGGATTAATCGCTGGTAGTGGCGAATCGAGTCTCTGGTTGTGTCGTCGTGATAACGAAGATGGCCGTGTCGATGATGATTGCCTTGATTTGACGTTGACCGAAAGAATTCTGACGTTCAAGGTCATTAGCTTATTCAACCACAGCTCAAACAGCGAAGACATTATCGCAATTTTGTGCGCTCAATCTGGATCCGAGACAAAACTGCATTGGTACAAAATAATGAGCTCAGGCGGTTTTGAGCTCGCTGGGTCATCACCTGTTGCGAGACCCGTCGAGAGGATTGAGTTCTTCCGAATTAACGGACGAAATAAACTCCTGCTTGTTAACGAACCCATAAATCATGACGGCGCGATAAACTCTTCGATTGATATCTACGGGTTCGGTTTCGTAGGAGGTCTGCTAGAGTTTTGGTGAGTTTATAGAAGACGTTTTTATGCTACGTCATTCTACCGAAGGCCAAAAATTCTACGCTTTCTTCAAGATAAAATATTTGATTAGAATTTATAAGACGTTTCAGACGCAGAAAAGAAGCCGACTCGGAAGCCGATTTTGAAATTTCCGTCAAATTTCTCGTCAAATACGAACAATAAATTCTTATTTTATCAATTCAGATGTTTGGAAAATATATTGAGCATTGTTTTCTTTCTGTTTTTTTTTTTTTTTTGATTAGGTTCTGCCAGAGAATTCAGAAGCCAAGGATTTCGAGCTTTGAGATATGCTCGATCTATGACGGTACTTATCTCAGTATACAGAGCCAGAATACCGTTTCAATTTACGAGTTCAAAGAGGAAGAAACGAAGGAGGGGTTATTTAAACTTCTACAAAACGTCACATCCAACGGTTTGAAAAACTCTGTCTGTTTCGAAAACGGATATACCGAATACTTGATTCTCTCTGGCAAAGAACCGGCGCTATATACTTTCCTGGGAAACGAATTTTATTACGATATTGAAACTGAAAGACTGTTCACTGGTGAGATATACATTTTCTCATCCGAAAAAGAATTTTTAATGACTTATTTTTAGTTACATTAAAGCCGTGACGTGATTGAAATTAGGACGAAAAAGTAACTGATTAATTAACGCTAATTTATAGCCTTAGGGGAATTTCTGTGGGTTCAGTGTTTGCCTGTCGAAACGTACAGGGAGGAATGCCTCCTTCTAATCCAACTGAAGAATTTGACAGTGATTGGTCTCTCGTGGCAAGGGCAAGGTTTCAGAGCTGCTGCTCTACCAGCTTTAAACATCGACAATTTTCTTCTATCCCAAATAACCGTGATACCAAAATACGGATTCATATTTGGGAATAAAATTGTCAAGGTTGAAACGAGACTACAGGAATTACGAATGCCTGTGAATAACGAAATGGAAACTATATTGAAGCTGAAAAGTTCGCTGAAGGTATGTTTTTCTATTTTCTCTTAGAATTTTTACCTTCCATTCTGCGTATTGGAACGTGGGAGTAAATTTGGTTCCTAATTTTTTGCCTAGGAAACATTTGTGAAGCAGGAAGTAATTTTGAACGAAACTGAGAAGCGGATCCAAGCCAGTTATTACACCAACCCCGTGATCACCGGCTTCTGGAATTTTGCGGAAGTCGTTACCAATACTGTGACGATTTCGAAAAACGTCACACACGATTCCCTGATAGTCGGCTCAAAACCGTTCTCTGCAATCGACGAGTCCGCAAACGTGACCATACTGGATAAAGAGTTCCGAACTTTGGATGAAAAAATGGAAAAAATCAGCCTCATTTCGGGGGCTGCTGTACGCGCAGATTCTCCTGAAGTTCATATCGACGGTTTATCGTTGAACGGGGGAATGAAAGTAACCGGAACTACGAATGTCAATAATCTCACGTTCGAATATCTGAATGGTCTCACTCTCAACGATATAATCAAAGATTTCGTTAACTTTGACGATGCTGGTATTTTGATCGAAGGTAGTAAATCGTTTCCATCGATCGAAGCGAGTCACATAAATGTCGGTAGCATCAATGGAGTTCCTCTGAAAGACGTGGAGTTCGCTACTGAGAACCTAAATCACGAAAGTATCGATTTTACTGTATTGAATCAGCTAGTGGTCAACGGAGATTTGACAGTCCCGCGAATAAATGGAATCACATGGGACGATCTGATGAAAAAGCTTGTCTGGATAACTGAAAGCACGGTCATCCCAGGATTAACCGTCATCCGCGGGGTACGATGAGATCCTTCGTTGAATTGGGAGCTTGCACTATTGAAAGAATCTAAACTATATAAAGTCGAATAACTTGAAATTATTAGGACATATTCTTTTCTTTTTCGTTAAAGATAATAATTACAAATGTTACAGAAAATTCAATTCTGACGTACATACATACATAACTCAGCATGGGTGACATCATATAGTTTTAACTTTCAATTCTTCAGAATGCCTTCAATTCATGTTCGATCGAACAAAGAACAAATGCAACCCAATTATTTTCACCTTGAATTAAGCACGCAAACTACTAATTTATCGATTGCGAAGGAGAATTTCGATGACTAACGATATAAGTATTCGACAGGAAGTCTTTGCTGATACCGTAGTGGCGGGAACTTTGAATGGACTTCGATATCCGGAGGATTATGTGGTGCAAAATAGTACAAATGACACGAAAATATCTGGAATGAAAACTTTCGGTGATGTTAAAGTTGAGAATTTGAAGGGAATAAAAACAATAAACGGAATACCTTACGAAGATTTTGTTACGTTGAATAGCGAACAAAATTTGCCAAATCAAATAACTTTCAAAAATCTAATAGTTGGAGAAAATCTCAAGGTACCACAGCTTTTTCAATTTCTGAACTATAACTGGTCTTTCGGTTATCGAAATGCGTGATTTTGTTGTTTTAGATCGACGGACGTGTAACTGGAATCGACGTTGACCGGGAAGATCACCGGTTCACGCTGAGTGATACTAACATCATCACGGCAGACACTACGTTCACAAATTTGTACATAACGGGGAATGTAATTGTCGGGAATTCAGTGAACGGGAAACTATTGTCAGACTTTGATGATATTATTCAGAAAAGCGAGGAACAAGCTGTGATTAATGGTCGAAAAACTTTTCGGGGAAACGTGGAAATCCAGACTGCGTTAAAAGTCACTTCCAAAAAGTACAACGGACATCCGATTGACGAATTTGCTACTTTCACTGGAGAACAAGTATTTACGAGTAAGTGTTCTGACGTTGGAACCACGCCTCTCGATCTAGAGAAATCACAGACTGAAACTCTCATGATTGTTTCAGATTTGAGGAAAATTTCAGCGCCTGTTACCTTCGAGGCATTGGAGTACAAGCAGCTGTCCGACCTGGGGAATTATCTGAGTGATCTTGTCCACGAAAACGAAAATTCAGAATGCTCGAGAAAAAAGTTGATCTTCAATGTGCCCCCCTTCTTCGACGATATCAGTTTTCAGACTTTGAACAGCGACATTTCTGCGTTACATTTCTCGGAAAATTTTCACCACACTTTCAGTAACGTCATCTTTGAGGATTTGCGAGTGAAAAATGTGTACGCCGATGCGGTAACACCGGAGATAATCAACGGCGTTGATTTTGCCGATTTTGAGGAGCACAGGATTTCGGTTTCGAGACCACAAATACTGACGGGAAATTACAACGTAAGCAATCTGAAAGCTGGTAAATTAGTGACGGAGAGAATCAACGGCATGACCTTGGACGAGCTGGAAAAATTCAGAAAGGACTTCGAGGATTTGTTCAATAAAATATGGAATGGGAGAATGGTTATAGAGACATTCATCGTCAAGGGAAATGTCCGGGCGAAATCAATCAACGGTGAACTCCTGGCCAACATTTACTCTCGTAATCAGCCAAGGAACCTTATCGTCGGCGATGGATTCGACGTGGAGACCCTGGAGGTCCACGGCTCCGTGAACGGGCTTAACTTGACCGAATTCGTTGCTGATTCGGTGTTCAAGACGGACAGTGACGTGGTTTTGACTGGAGAAAAAACATTCGACAACCTAAACTGCCAGATCCTCGAATTTCCTGTTCTGAACGGAATCCCGGTTGCAAATATCGTGAATCCGAACGTTGTTCAGAATCTGACTGGGCCAGTTGCGGTGAAGGGAAACGTGTTCGTGGAGAAGTCTTTCAGTGCTGATGGAAAAATTAACGACGTGATCTATAAGCAGTTGATCGACAGATTCTCGTACACGGGAAGTAACACTCTCGAGCTGCACGGTAATTTCCGATTCGTAGATAACTGCAACGTCGAAAATCTCCAGATCGACGGTCCTATCCAAGGAATAACTTTCGACAGTTTCCTGGACACGGCTATTTTCCAAGGTGACGACGTCCACATATCTGGCTCAAAGATATTCACCAATTCTGTTACGTTTGGCGAGAATTTGACCATTAGCAACGAGTACAATGGACTAGATTTGGGCCCATTCAACCACAAGGCTGTTTTCACCGATACTGAAATTCACATCGATTGCGAAATCATTTTCAAAGAGGATTTGATCCTGGCCGGAGATTTGATAGTCGAGGAAAAATTGAACTGTAAAACCATTTCGAACGTCGACATCGAAGAACTGATGTCCAGTGCCATATTTTTGGACAGACCCTCATACGTGCCAGGTAATTAGAAATTAATTTCTTTCAGTACACATCGTTGAGAAAATCGTAATCTGATATTTAAACAAGCTTCAATAGAGAAGCGAGAGAAATCTTGATCCTCTTGAACTTTCGGCAAAATCAAATGAGGAAGTCTTATGATTGAAAAATGTGAGTGTCAAACTCATATTTCTAGTGAAATCTGTCACTTCAAGTTCAATCAATATCAACTGGGCGGGCCTACTTATTTTTTCCGAGAGCGTAGACCCGACCAGCGTCCACGTGTTTGATAAATGAAATAAGCTATGCATACTGGCAACGCTGAGCAATAAGCACGGGAAAGTTTAAGTTGGGTACGTTACTTAATATTCCGATAACGCCTTCCAAGGCTTTGCTCACATTTTGCGTGTACAGGGTATTATTACCATCCTCGATAATTTGAATTGCAGAATTTTGTTACCAGTGCATACCAAGTATTGCGACACGGCTAATAACGTTTTATGCATATGCCTCTTAAAAGTTGTTATTTAATTTCAGGGACCTTGACATTTACGAACGCGACATTTGAGGCGGGCATGACGGTTGGATATCTGAACGGAATCGATCTGAACTCTGTGATTACCCTAAAAGAAGATCAGACTATCTTTGAGCCATTATCGTTCGTCAATGTAAGCGTAGAAACTCTAGACACGACGATCACCGTCAATGGGCACACCATGGATCAAATATTTGCCAACACTTTCATGGTAAGTGAAGTTCCGTTCGACGGATCATTTTCTTCGCTGTACTGACAATGAGCTCCCCCATTTTCGACCTAATTTTTCTCCGGCAGCTATCAGGAAACCAGACTATCATGGGAAATTTGATCTTCCACGGAAACGTTCAGATGCTGAACAACTTTGACCCGGAATCCTTGAACGGCGTCATACCCTCACAGATGGTCTCACGAGACCAAGTCGAAAGACTCACAGGCAAGTTTTCGTTATTTCTGTTTTTGAATGCTCTGTTTGGAATCTCCTGATGCATGGTTTGCGTTATACTGCCGTGGCCGTTGGGTTGACGCTCTGCAGGCGCAGCTCCGGTTTGACATTAATGTGCAGCTTGGTTATTGCGCTCAGCGCAAGACGTAGACTGGTAGACAAAGTGTCACGACGAACGGTACAATGTTGTTTCTTGGAGAATTGGTGCACGTGTCAATTGTGACGCTACTCATGTTTCAGGTACCTTCGAATTCACGAATCCGTTGATTTTGCGGAAAGATTTCCGAGTTTTCGGACTTGTCAATGACATCGCTTTGGCCAGATGGGAAAGCGAAGCAGTTTACGACGTCTTCCCAAAAAACCAATTAGTCACTGGTAACTGGTTCATTCGAGGCAATGTCACGTTCGAGAAAAACGTACTGGGAAGCGGTCTGCTGAACGGTATTGACGTTCGAAGACTGTTTGACGAAGTGGAGACAAGAAATTTGAAGGTAGAAACGATGGTGAATGGTGTCAAGGTATGTAGACATATCACATCTATTGACGAATTTTGAACATCAATTAATCTTGTAGTACAATCATCGCGGTTTTCTCTTCTTTCAATCAACAATCCGTGTTTGTTTTTGTCGCACAGATGGATCTAGAGAGTACTTGCAAGGATCTGACGCATTTGCAAAAGTATGCCAAGAATCAGATACACAGATTCAAATTCTTCGAGTATCTACAGATTTTCGAGTTCAGTGTTACCATAAAAAGTGTTCATCATTTCGAGGTGGACGACGTAGATTTATTGTTGATTAATCTGAACAACTGCTTTTTGAACACTCTATTTTACAACGGTTCGGAATTCACATTCGTCCGAAGTAAAGACGACTTCGACAACGTTGAAAAATGGACTACCCTGAAATACAAGGGTGCCATCTACTTCTTGACGATAGGGAGCGGTTCGTGTGGTAGGAGTATTGGAAATCTGTGGAAGTTCGAACAAGAAACAATGATTGTAAGTATCACACATTCGATTCCCAGAGTCAATGCCTTGGGTCTCGAGCTGACAGGTCGTGAAAAACTGATCCTGGCATCCTCTGAATCCTCTTGCTTGCGTATTTCACCTTCTGAAATTCACTTTCCAATAAATAGTTTCTTCGTGAGTTTGGTTTTGTTTGCTTTCTCACCGGGCTGCTACATGTTTTTTCATTCAAGCATATCTTGGATCTTGGAAGTATTATCGACGTCAAGAAGATCGGTGACTATGTATTCCTTGTTATCTTCGAAGAGAGATTGGAAAAGTGGTCAATCGAAGATGTGCACAACGGCATATACGGAAACTCGACATCGTACTTCGCAACTAACGAACACATGCACTTCGTGCCTAATACGGAAAGGATATTGATCGTCGCAGATAATTACATTCACGAATTTGATCATCAATTTTTGAACCACACGAGCCTGTTGAATCACTTTGGTAACGGCGCATCTCACGGTTTGCAGGCTGGAATTCACGAAAAAGAAATGTTCCTATTTTACAACGAAAGATTCAGTGAAAATACCGCATTTGTAAGTCATCCTTCAATTTCGATCATCACCATTGCGTTCGCCAACAATTTTTTGATCCGGATCACGTTTCTGTGTTCTAGATAATCGACGACTTGCCAAACATGAAAATTCGCCAATCGATTCCGATTCACAGGCCGAACTCATTTCTGGCCATTAACTTCGATAGTCTAGTCGAGACCTTCTTAACGTTTGTTCAAAACGGCAGAAGCTTGGAAATATTTGAATATAAAGGTGAGATTCTTCGCAGCGATTATTGTATGAGTTTTCGTCTTCATCAGTTTAATCACATTTCTTTTTCACACCAGGTATCGAGGGCTTTGTCTACAGAGAGAGCATAAAAATGCAGGTCGATAGAACCTTTGGATTAAAATTGAGAAAACAGCCGGGATTATCAAAGACGAATCTGATCGGTGCAATTCACGGAAAATCCCTGAAAATAATCGAGGCTCAAATGTATGGTGAAAAATTGGATGTTGAATATTTAGACTGCAAATATTAAGTGTAAAATTGCACCGTTCACACATATTCGTAACTGTGTTGTCATAAATATTAGATATACTATTTGCTTTATGTGTTATAATATTGAATATTATAAATTTATGTTTCCACTTCAATTCTAGATGTCATGAGAATATTGTTTTCTTTTTTTGTCACAAATTGTATTTAATTATCTCTACACTGGTTTGCTAGAGAGTTTGCTATATGCTGTTGTTGACTTTTGTATAAAAATTAAAAATGATAATAAACGCACTTCACACTCTGACAAATTCAGTTTATTTATCATTAAAAAAAATTCGTAGACAATTAAAACATTTTTTCACACTATTTACTTGACTTTATGAAGAATAACCAAGGAATTGAATTCATTACGTCAATAATCGTAACCATTGACTAACCCCTTAATATATTCCCCCAGATCTTCTTGCTCTGTAAAAGGCAATAATTTCATCATCAATTTCGTGGTCACCGGTTAGCGGTAACGATTTTATAAAACTATCTTCTTCACTTATGGTCGAGTAATCCTTGTCGACGGTATTCGGTTGAAGATTCTCAACACTAACTAATATTGCCTCCTCCACATCTCCGCCAGACTTTGTTGACTCTTCTTTCACACATTCCTCAGCTACGATCGACCTTCCATAATATTCACCAGACTGCTCGGAGCTCGGGTTATGTCCGGATGAATTCACATCGTCCAGTACTTTGCAGTCGTTTCCGCAAGGGACTGGAGCCTTCTGACCACTGAGGTCATTCGATAGTATGTCAATGCAAGAGGAATTGGTTACGGATTTCGATGAACTGCTTGGTTCTGATGTTGCCGATGTTTCTCCATCATTTCTTGCCACTACATGTGTTGGATCACCGTTGTTCTTCACCGGTAAGAACTCAGTCCCAGGTCCAGAATCGCTGTCGGATCGTAACATGTCTCTAAGGAACGCCGGGGCTCTGAATCGTGGTCGTCTACTTTCTCTACTCGACGAAGTTTTCGTCTTGAGGAAGCTTTCGCCAACTGGAGAATTCCGCTCCGAGTCCCCGGCCTCAAAGGGCTTCCGCAAATCAACTGTCTTCGACTCTCGTGACCTTGGAGCAACACTTTCGACATTTGGCTCAACAATTTCACTCACGGGACTTGGAGCTCTCGAAGAATGATTGTTTCCCGATGATGGAACAGAATTGACCACAAGGTTATCATCCGCGCTCTCCTGATCCCCGGCGTCGAAGGGCTTCAACGAATCAACTGTCTTCGACTCTTGTGAGTTTAGAGCATCACTTTTGATATTGAGCTCAATAATTCTTCTCGCTAGACTTGGAGCTCCGAAAGAACGATAATTTCTCGATGACGAAACGCAATTGACTCTGTAACCGTCATCCGCGCTCTTCTCATTTATAATCTTCTGGCTCAAACATTCGTTGTTCCCTCCACTTTTTCCGGACTCATGACAGTCATGCTTTGGGCTCAATTTCAGCGATGTCAGAGTTCGACTCGACACCTTCAACTCTTCCCCACGGTCGTTGACATCGTCGTTTGATTTTTGCGGGTTGGTTTGCGTTCTTAGGGCAAATGATTTTTCTGAACTGTCGACACTGCGTCTAGGCGATTCCGTCTCTTCCATCAGTATCGCGGTCTTCAGCCCCGTAGCCTCGGACTTGAGGTTCTTGAGCAGAGATAAATTACGCGCAAGCTTCGACTGTTCGCTCTGCAAATTTTCCTCCAAGGTTCGTATCTCGACAGGATTGTCCGTGTACGTCATCCGTGTTCTGAGATCCCCTGCAACCAAACACGAACCGCACGGAGCATATCGTTGCTTCAATATGTTGCGACAAGATCGAGAGCTGGCGGAACAGAGAATAGAATATCTTTTCTTCTGAAATGAAATTTTTTTTGGACAATTTTTTCAACTTATTTTCACGCCGTGAAGCTGATTGTTCCACTGATGTAACTACCTATTGATGCCTTCCCAATCTTTATCAACTCTGCTATGGACCGAGCCTCTACCATAACATCCTGCAGGCGGAGCCTTTTAGCAATGATCGATATCTTCGGGATAGTTTCGTTGCGATTTTTGTTGGTCTCAGAGAATGCTGGAAAGTAAAGTTTCCAGTTTGGATGAAAGTTTTCTCTGATCCTGTTTTTAAAATTGATTGACTGTACCTGTTGAGTCAGCTAAATCGTGCGCTGTGTTCTTTCCCGATTTTTTGAGCATGTTGATCAATGCGGCTATATTTTTAATTGCAATAGAATTAAGGAAATGGTAATTTGCTCCGGTGACGATTAAACATGAATTGGAATCATTCAGAGGATACAAATTTCCTTGTCGCGTTGAATGACTAAGTTCCTGTAATAATTCAGGTCCTTTTCATTTTCATCAAGCCCAATCTTCTCTCTGTTTCGAATTTTGTAATTCTGACGCAAGACTTGCAGACAATATTCAATTTTCCTGTCGTCCTTTTGCCAGTCGATTATCATCTCATCTGACTCCAGGAATTTTTTTACTTGAAAATTCAAATCCTGCTTTTCTTTTGCCGTCAGTTCTTGACTGGTTACCTTGAATCAATGAGAAAGTAGTAAAATCGAAGTCAACGTTATCCAAATCTGTGATAAAAAACTTACAGGTCGTTTAGTCAACTGCGCTAAGTCATTCTTCAACCTCTCTATCTCCATTTTCAAAAATCGGTTCTCATCGACCGGGTTGCTTTCCAGTACGAGATTCACATCGTTCTTGATCAACGCGACTCTCTGGGAAAATCTACAGGTCGATATAGTTTCCTGTAAAAAATGATCACAAGTTATGTAATCTCTCTTAGTCTCGTTTAGGATTGAAGAATAATGTCCAAGACGGAATAGTCACCTCCAAATTTGACATGCTCAGACTCAGAGTGGCCAGCATAGTCGTGAGACAGTTGCCGCCCAGGCTGTCCCTCAGGATGGCTGTTAGAAGGGAATTTCTGAAAGCATTTAACAACGTATATAGGGACTACCCGACGAGCCTTACGCAACCTGCACTGTTAACAATTTCTTTTACCTGTAAGGTATGTGGCTCACATTCTGCTGGCCGAGACAGACGATCACCTGTTCCAGGTAGTGCAGACTCAAGTTTATGTGCTTAGCCTCGGTCAAAATGCTACCAGAAATGCAGCATTTGTAAACTCTCTCTGATCTGGGAAAGGACGATGTTCAAAATGAGTTTTTTCATAATTCACTGATGACCTTTCTGATGGGATCGGAGCTTAAACTATTGTTTCCACTTGATATCGAGATCACAATTAAATACAGAGGCAAAATGTCAGAGGTCCACATTGCTTGCGGCTGAATTGTCTATCGAGACGGAAGCATTACGTCAGCATTAGTCAAAGATCTATATTTATTCCTGAAGCGTCCTTGAGATTGGCCTTGATTATCGAAGGAATCCGGATCGGCATTGAATACGAATTGCAAACGCGGTTTCGAAGCTTGACTCACTTTCCAGAAGCTGAGGAGCTGAAAAGTTTGCAGGAAATAAACATTCTTTGTCTTCATCTTACCCAGCTAGATCTACCAGATGCATTTTAGCCTTCCTCAGATGCTGGGCTCCGGATTGTTTGACTGATACCACGATTGTAAATATACAATGCGATCTCGATGACTGAGGGTTCATCGGGGTCTCGGAAATCGCCCTGTGAAACGAATTCGCAAATGCGAATTATTGAGCATCACACATTCGTGGTGAGGACGTAATTACCAGTTTATCTGTCGATTTTGAGAACGTTTTCGAAGGATATTTGATTTTGAAATATTAACCTGTTAGTGTCCCCTAAAAAAAGTAGAGCCAAAGCTTCCTTCTCGTTTTCAACGCTGCGAAAGCTCAGATTTTTTAAGTGAAGTGTACCAGTTTCGTCTTCTTGGATCGTTACGCGACTGCAAATAGTATTATTTGTTTTTTTTTCGGTTTTTTTTTCAGATAAAAATAAAAAGAGTACAAATAATGGTGGAACAGGCCGAGAAACAGAGTTTGAAACGAGCTCGCCTTATAAGCTACTACGTGAGTCGTAACCAGTTGCGTCCTACAACTGCTGGACTGCTGCAGCTAGTGTATTTAGTCTCTTGAGACCAAACCGTAACGAGACTAGTATATAAGGAATGTCGCGATTCCTTTTTAGTTTTATACAAAATCTGCGCAGAATGTCGTGCGAGTTACGCGATGGAAACTCAGGAAGTTCTATTTAGGGATCCAAACACCCAGCGATGAAGACTTAAAAACTTATCAAAATTAACATTCTACGATCCCGTTTTGCGATTAAAAATTCCGAAAGTTGCCCGAATGAACGCGTATTATTTATTCACGAATAAAATGAACGTTCCAAATGAGTTGGCAACGAAAATTCTATAATCTAGTTTTTTGGTTTCTTGATGCGAGGGTTTTTGGAGCACATAAAAACCGTTCTTCTCCGTATTATCGAGGCCGCGACTATTGGATCCGGTAATTTTGTCACGGGCAATAGCGCCGCCTGGGGCATCGTGTGGCGATTGCTAATTATTTATATGTGGGTGAGGCTTACGGTAGGTCTTCTAGTTTCGTGACGACCTCGTGTTTCGGATCCAAGAGGTCGTATCCGTTTTCGTTGTATATTTCAAGGTATGCGATTTCTACGGAGTACAGGTTATCCGGATTCTATAATCGAAAATTGAACAAAATTTTTTAAGAGAAAGTCGAATATAATTATTCCTCTTATATTATATTTACAGTTAAACGCGTAAGCTTTGCTATGATGAGTAACCTTTTTTATAGTTTCAAAAAGGTATTGAATCGTTCGAGGCAGAATTCCTCGATCCTCGTAACGTTCTGGATCGCCGGTTATGGAAAATGTTTTGCCGCTACCCGTCTGTTGAAAAATTCAAACACCGAGTTGTAGTTTGAAAATATAAACGAATCGTGCTAAAATCACGTTTTACCTGACCGTACGCGAAAATAGTCGCGTTGTATCCGTTGAGAACGCTGAAAATAATTAATGACTTTTTTTTAAAACGATTTTGAGGCATTCTCTGATAGTCGTAATGAACGAATCTCACAGTTTATTAACGGTTGATAGATCGTACCTCTGGATAACCGGTTGTGCAACATTTTCAAAAACTTCACGCTGATGAACAGAGTTGTTGAAAATTTTATGAAACCTGTAAAATAATGTAACCTCGAATGAAATCATTCGAGAAATTTAACAGCGTGATATTCTGTGGATAATTTATTACGCAAATTTCCAAGATTCCGGTCGGTTATTAATGTATTCGTTTATTGATTTCTGTGCCCCATTTAGAACCAGATAATCTTCTTCCGTCTGTTTTTTTGGTCGGCAATATATTTGGTAATTCTGTAAATAAATTAGGATATAACTAGATTCTTTAGGTTAAAACTCGTCGCATCGTTTCGTAAATAATTTCAAGCCAACGAACCACGCTATTTTTTCTCTTTGCTTCCGGCTTCAAACGAGCGAATACCTTTATCTCATTCTTAACCATTCTGATTGATAATTAACTCGGTTTTTAATTTACAAAAAGTGTTATCGCTACCAAAGATGAGACTTTTCACGATTTATTCGTCGTCTGCTCTTTTCCCGCCCTCCATTGTCTCGAGCGCTATCAAATTTCCCTGAATTTAAAATCCTCTAATTTTTTCCCCCGCGAGTTTTAGTCTCTCTATATACAAGAGTCTGAAGCACGTCTCTTCGGATCGGTGAACGAGCTTTGTGCAGCGTGCAGGCATTCAAAGAACTCAAAGGGGTCTCCGCAGCTCCGCGATCGCCGACTGCATCTCCCCACAGCTCTTAGCTTTGTTGCACTTGCCAATCTCGAGAGTTCATTGTTGCCATTCGATATATCGCTGCCGTTTCAAGTTCGACCAATCGATCCGTCGCCGGTCTTGCACACGTTGCCATGGTTACGCGCCGCCGGCGGACCGGCGCAGAGAACCGTCAAACGTCCTGACGTCCTCGGCGGTCAGTCAAACAACTTTTCTAACCATTTGCACGCGTTTTTTCCCTCTGGCCTCTTTATGAGCACCTCGTCGCAATTAATTTTTCTGACACAATAGACTCAGTTTTTGGTCAGTAAAAACGGGACTACTATTCATACTCTATTCATTAATGTTTCTGTGCGGTTCGATGGAAGACTCGTGTGAAACTATTCTGTGGGCCTTTCGCTGTATTGATCTGACTGTAACTGCAAGGGAATTTGACGTTTCATTCGCTAAGTGAGTCGGTAAGATAACGACCTATCCCAAATGTGGAGAACACCTTTTTTTTATTACATGTTATATTTGAACTCGTCGTATTTTTGTCAGAATTGAAACATTTGCATGAATTTTAATGTCGCGTTCGAATTGCGATCATAAACCACAAGTCTATCGTTATCGTTAAAATTGTCGTTTTCCTCTCGAGAATTTTATAACAAAAACGTTTCCTTGCAGCTGTATATCCCCGTTGTTCGAAACGTCGACGACTATCGAAATCGTGTAGATAAAATAACTTCACGACGGTCGCCTGGGCAGTGAACGTATAGAAATGCATTTCACGTAGATGCCTATTGCTGGCGGAGAGTCGTTGACTCTAAAATGAAGATTGACGGAAAAAAGATAGCCCACAACTGGAGCAGTCAGTGTCGGTGCTGATTATCCCGAGGGTCTATTGATCCCAAAATTCTTTTGAAAACGGTGAGAGCCGTATTGTTGTTGAGATGACATTGACGTTCTCGTCTGTTGATTACCGTTCAGTCACCTCCTGATTGCCGAGTCTACAGGGTCGCAGAGGTCAGCTCAGACCGGCTAATTAATAACTTACCTGTGTATTGACCTTTAGTCACTCGACACCTGGAATCGGTCTGTGGCTCGGTTCGCGAACAGTTAAAGGTCTATTGTAACCTAAATGATAAACAGCGCATTGCAAAACGTCCGTAGACGGCATTTGGAAATGTCAGTGCCTTCCTACGTTGGCTTTTACTATGCGCTTCGCGCTCGCTTTGATATTTGTACACATAAATATAGAGAGTGAGAGGACGACCGAGAAGGGAACAGACATGAGCTAACAGAGAAGGACATATGTTTCTGTCAACGCGTCGATATGTTTTCAGATCTTCGATAACGCGTTGAAAGTCGAGCAGTCTTGACTTAAGATTATCTTCCTTTCTTTCCACATCCCCACATCCGTACCTAACTTCGTAACTCATGATCGGGTCATGTCAGCATGTAACATGATCATTTCGTGGCCTCATTGCTCTTGTGCGTTGTATCGTCTGTCCATATATTCATTGAATTCTTCCGGCTTGAGTCATCGTGGATAAATGTTTATCACTTGTTACGCTATCTCTGTAGAACACCATTTCCGCACTCGTGCCATAGTCGAGATATAGATTATGCGGTGGGGAAATATCGGGGAAAATCACAGAGAGATCGTTTGTTTACTCTGTATCAGTACGTCAATCTTAAAGCTCCGTACATACTGTTAATAATTATTGACAATTCACCAAATATTTACTCCACGAAAGTCTCGCATGAATTTGGCACACTTAATATTTGCATACTTTTATTCGAAAAAAAAAATGGTATAAATTTATTATTCTTGTGAATTGAGCAGCTCAGGTCTCTACGAGATTCGGAAATCCTCTTCTTACCACTGTATATTTCGACGCTCGATACGCTGGTATTAAAATTTGTCACTGTTCCAAAGACTTGGACAAAACAAGGGAAATTATTATATTTCCTCAATAACAATAATGAATAATTTCTCGACTTTTAGAGGTCTGACTTCAATGAAAATTGTTCACTGGCACATTTCTCATCGTAAAATGTTATGATTTTGAAACCAATGTCCGCGTTATTGTTCACAAAAGCACTAAAAGAATATCCATTAAATTTCAGCCCAATATGATACTAACAGACCTACTGGACTATTCGGTCGTTGTTTATCAGCGCCTAGAACCCGTTGAGAGGGGGATCAAAATAAATAATTTCTTGCATTCGTGGAAGTTTTCAAGTCTAGTGTCAATACCACGTCGAAAAGACCCTATGTGATTTCAGAATCTCTCAGAGGTCACGCCCTAAAAGGTAATACAGGTCTCCCTCTCAATAAGTTCAGCTTCGGGGCGGTAGGGGAACATTTTTCCGAGAAACCATAAACCCCCACTCAAAGCCTACTCGCCGCTCGAGTTAAAAGGTCGCGTTGCCTCCGAATAAGTTCGGTCGCGTCTCTATGAATTAGCGTCTCGAACGAGGGGCTATTCACTTGGGAAGTCTTATGTACATACACGGTCCCGGAAGTCTTTGGAAGTCTTTAGAAGTCTTCGGTTAGAATTCGAAGAATTCCTCGTAATACGCAACTGGAAGTCTTTGGAAGTCGTTGGAAGTCTTTGGAAGTCTTCGGAAGTCTCCGGAAGTCTTCGGAAGTCTTTGGAAGCCTGTGGAATTCTTTGGAAGTCTTCGGAAGTCTTTGGAAGTCAGAAGTTACCTGTACACCCAAAATCGAAGTGAATAGCCCCTCGGTCTCGAACTTATTCGGAGGCAAGCGAATCAATTGCTCGCTTGAACTTATTCGGAGGCAAGAGAATCAATTGCTCGGTGGACTCAAAGCACCTCATGGTGGGGGAAGCGTGGGAACTAAAATGCGGGGAAGTGAACTTATTCAGAGGGCACTTATTGAGAGGGAGACCTGTTACTGTGGATAGCTGAAAAATGGTCCAAAATTCTTCACGGTATAATACACATGAAGTTTGAACGCGAATCTCTGACAACCACGCTGAAAATGAGAATTACATTTTTGTCGATGTGGTGGTACAAAATCGTCAGTTCACTGTGTGACCAATATTTTTAGGATCTCGATTGAATCGATTTTTGATATTGATAAGTTCTAGAATTGAACTCATAATTGTCGTACGCTTGGCTGCAAATTGTCAGTTGAAGTCAGCTGACGTCTGGAAGTCAAGTGTACGGTCAATCGACGAGTGGTTAACCCCTCGCAGGTGGGTATGCTGACGATCTCACCAAAGTGGCAGATTCTCCGATGAAAATTATACTTCAAGGACGATTTGTGACGTAAATCCCCGGCTTCGACCAAGATGACCAGAAAATTTTTTAGCAACAATTTTCGTACCATTTTTTTTTCTAAAATATCCAGTAAGCGGAAAATTCGTGAATTTTCGGTGTGGTCTTCTCTGATAAAACCTGTAATTCATGGGTATCCGAGATTTCAATAATTGAGTATTCATATTTGCCAAAGTTCAGCAATCTTCGTGTCTCGCAAATTATTGTTGCAGTTGGATAGTGTGTATGATAAATAAAGCGATTATACTCCGATTAAGCTAGTTATTTATTTTATGCAATGCCATTATTATGCATTTAAATTGAATGCTGAAAATTGCCGTAACTCCTACGGATATGAATATCTTTCAAATGCAATTCAAACTGCTCGGAAAAGCACTAATCGTATATAAGAAGATTTGCTTACGCACATCGGCAAATTTTCAGACGTCCAAAGTATCGTGAGACTCCAAAAAATGTTAAGAAGCTTATGGACGGGATATATTCCGTCGTATAAGACGATGAAATTGACATTTAAACCGTACTATCCGTAACCATTTGAATTCTCGATTCTTTATAGTCTCCGATTTCCCGAAGCCCATATAAATTCGGATATGTGTGTTACGCAGTATAATTTGTGGAAGAGCACCTCTCAGAGCACACGCGTTGCGCAACGAATAATCAAAATGCTAATCCCATTTGCTGTCGCGCGCACATTAAATTCAGAGAAGGGCTCATCTACCAGCCTCCTCAGACCAAGTCCGAGTCGAATTCTATTTCGGAAGGGTTTCTTACTCGGTTACATTATACTTTGGCGCTATATGGAATAAGGTATGGTCAAGGATGAATGTTATACAGTCAGACCCCGCGTATATAAAGTCGTCGGGACTGAGGTGCTTCACTTATATAACGATTGAGACGGGCATGCGCAGTGAGATGCACGAGAGCTGTGTGCACTAGAGTCGCGGTTCTGAGCAATGCATAACCTCAACGTTAATACCGGCCGAAAAAAACACAGAGTTGGTCTTCAGGGCCTTGATATTGGCGACTATTGTGATCCGAAGTGAAATTGCAGGAAGTTTAAAATACAATATGGTTTCAATGGTGAAAAAATCCTGTCTCGAGGCAGTCCTCAACTTGATTCTCAATATGTGACCTATTTTAAACAATATTTGCAAAAAATATTAAATGCATATTATGAACAGAAAAAAATGGTTATTCGCATAATCTATTGACGTAGATTGCATGGAGTTTTTGTTCATAGTAATTAGTATGATCATATATACGAGATTTTTTCAATTCAAATGTGGAATAAGTACGTGAAATAACAGAGCCTTCGGGCGCCAACAACACCGTCGTGAGTGGCATTCGAGGTTATGACGTTACGCTATCATGTGTCGGAGGTCAAGATGACGTTTCATTGTCCAAACAACTCAAAATGTTATTGCCCGTTGAAAATTCGTTCAATGACCTTTAAAAATATGAAACCATGACGGTATCTTGTTGTTCGATGCATTACAACATGTTTGACATTACATGAATTTCTAATAATCGTATATTTAACATTGTTGGTATCCACATATCGAAATATCCACGTGTTTCCGCCATTGTGATCCGCAGTTTCGAAAACCAATAAATGGATAGTCATTGGTCAAACAATGTTCTCTAGGGACTCTACCCACCATGGAATAGCATCATACTGCGGGCCGGGCCTGACGCTCGAAACTTTATATAAGTGAGGTCTTCATAGGACCAACATTTCTATAGCTCAGGTCTTCATAAGACTAAAGTGCGTATAAGTGAGGTCTTCATCGGACGGAAATTTATATAAACGGGGTCTGACTGTAAACGGATAAAAATGAATACGAAACTTGGAGAAAATTCGTAAAAATGATCCTCTGACACCTCTTCGAAGGGGAAACACTGCTGATCGCGGTTTCGGGACAACCTTGCAATTATTGCCAACGTGGCATCGGCGGTACGCGTCTAAAAATAGTATCATGGCACCATACGGATCGCTTGCAGAGCTATGGTACTGGGTGTAGATTTAGAGAGCGCGGTGGTGCACACTCAGTAAAGAAGAAACAAGCGCGGAGGCGCGAGCCGCCGCCTTTACAGTAAATATTTAGAATGACTCGGGGCCGTCGTACGGCGTACTTCCTTCGCGCAATTCCCGGGGCTAAAAGATCTGAAAAGTCGTTCGTTATTTTTAAGGGAATAACTGTAGCTTTCCCTAAGAAAGAGGAGCGGGGAGTCGGCGGTGGAGCCGAGGCAGCGTTATACGAGCTCGCGGAGCAACACCCTCTACCAAGCTGCATGATATTTTCCTCTAGACAAGGTATATTCTAAAAAATTTACGAGCCACGAACCTCGCGATACTCGACAGTTCCGAAACGGTTTCGTACCCATTAAACTTTCCTTGATTGACGGTAGTTTACACCGAGCTAGTTTACGACTTGGTTTGTTTATTTTTAAAACACCATTATATCGATTGGACCAAGTAAGCTACTAATCGTTGCTGACGTGGACGCAGTTTGCTTTCATAAGATTGTCAGTTGTCACCAGCCCTGCGTCCGCCTAACGATAAGATAACTTCATACTTATTCTAGCTAATTGGTATGTATCGAGATACTTCCTAAAATAGCTACACAGTAAAACTGAGTAAGCGATCTAGGAGATCTACTGAAAGTTTTGTTGATTTTTGTGGAAAGTCTTCAGTTCTTTCACTCAATATGCGTACCGTGTACGAATTCGTTGTTTTCGGTAGAGGACATCAAATTAGCACAGACAAGTTAACACCAAATTCAAGTGGATCTCCGAAATATGTCTTTTCTATTGATAAATAGTGTGAAAACTGTGGAATTATCTGAATGCACAATCAGTTATCCTGTGCCTCCAAAGTTTTCATTGACATTCGCAACCATGTTTAGGAACTGGTCACTGTGAATCAGGCAATTAGGAACTCTATGAACCACATCCTCGATACGTTTGCTCTGTGAAAAAGGAGACTATTTTTTAAATCACGTGGCGCAAGTTTTCAGGCGTACCTTTAGTCTGATTTGACTCGGCTAGGGCTCATTTGCTTCATGAAACGACTCCTTATCACATGAATGTAGGGACTTAAAATCTAACAGTTTTGTTCAAAAGTTATGATCAATTCTTCAAGTTTTCTTTCACTTATTTGCAGACAACTTACGAAATCGGTTTCACAATTCCTTCATTCAAACGATAAAGCGTAGTTTTCTGAAGAAAATTAGCCCAGCCAAGTCGAATAAATTGGACTAACGACGCGCCTGAGAACATTCACCACGTGTTCTGGAAAATAGTTTTATTATTACGTAAAAATGCTGTGGTTGAAATTTCAATTGATTCGAGACATGTATATTTGATATGAAATACCGTGTACTTTGAATTATATGAAACGCACGTAACCACTTTTTTTCTTATCACCTCTCGCTATCAATTGCGTGGGATAATTGCGGTGGTGCGAATCGATAATGAATTAGTTCATTCATCGGTGAATCAGGATAAGAAAATCGATAGCCTTGCATCCAAACAAAAGCACACAGGCCATGTGGCTATAGCTGATATATCAGCTCCAGCTGTCAGTCCCATGCTTGTAGAGATCGTTTTAAGTGGCGTTCATACCCGTGAACTTGGTCGGGTGGACATTCGAACATATGTGCGGGTATTTAAATCGGGTTTTCGGTTTATTGTCTCTCAATTAAACCGCAGTTTTAAGTTTTGGAGGGTTGTCAGTGGACTTTCAGTCATTTAGACGGACTCCGTCCTTCGTTATCTTCGGTGTGAACGAAGCCGCAAACTGCCTCACAATGCTTCGTGTGTTTGTAGCCAGTGACTCATAAGTCTGGCCCAGGTCTACCAAAATATTGTACACATTATATCCCTAGCTGCATCTCGTGTTTACAGCGACTTAAAACAATGATGACGTCGTTCTAACTCCTTTGCGTTCAGTTCTATTTCTGCACGCAATCGGGAGTGCGAAAATGTAGGAAAAAAAACAATTTCAAGATTAAAAAACGCCGAAACACATACCATCTGATGTTGAATCGACCTTGAGAAATCATTGATTCGCTTTTCTGATAAGGGAAAAAAGTGTGTATTTCGGCTGCAGTGATTCAAAATATCGTAGACGTTCCCGCAAAGAATTTTTGACATCGTACGAAAGATCAGATTACCAACCTCTTAATAGATTTCCGATTTTTAAGCACGTATATCTTTTGAACGGCCGATTTCACGTGAAAAACTGTTAAGACCTTTCTTATACAGTATTTTTACGAGCTTTGAAACGAGTTCAGATCATTTTTCACCCAGCAGCGACCGGAAGTGGGAGATCGGTGAAGAAAAGGTGGAAGGATTTTTTCCGCCTGATACTTGAATGATTGTATTGGTAAAGGAATATCAATTTAGAGATTGTAGTATAATGACGCTAACAAGAGAGCCGATGTACCCCGAGATGGGTGAAAGAATAAAATTTGGGATAGAAAACAGATGGAGAGGGAAAGAGAGATGGGTTGTAGAGTAGGGATGTGCGATTTATATCGATTCGTCCAAAGATCGATCTTCGTAGCTTGAAAAATCGATCTTTTAGATCGATTTTTTCATACATCGATTTCCGGAGAATCGATCTTTCGCGCACCCAGAATCGGAGAATCGCGGTCTTCTCTGGGTGCGTTCGTAACAAAGTCTACTCAGTCCGCGGTTCGCATTGGCAATTGGTTCATTCTTTTGAACTCAATGTCACGATTGGTTATCAAGGTACGGTCCGCGGACTGAGTAGACTTTACGAACGCACTCAGTCTCTTGTGTAAGCTACTTAAACATAAAACTAATTATATACGTACTGCAATGATTACCGAGTGCAATAAAAAGAATATATTTTGCTAATTTTTATAGATTAATTTCCCTTTATCCATAGACGTGCAGTAAGTCACGCGAAATATCTTTGATCGTACAGTATACATGATGATTGGCCTTTCGTTATCATGGTATATTCTGAATCAGAATTTCATTAAATCTTTCGCAATGCGAAACGATTTTTAATCGATTTTCTCAAAGATCGATGTTTTTAGTCCGATTTTACCTGCAGATCGATCTTTTCGAGGTCGATCTGAATCGATCTCGAAAATCGATTATTTTAGACAGAATCGCACATCCCTATTGTAGAGGAGATAGGCATGACGTCATTCAACAACCGTGGGCAACTATGAGCGACCTTATCTCCTTCGGATGTTAAACTGTGTCAAGTTCGCGTTTCCCGAGGCGCCTTATCTCACTCTATAGTATCTGTAACGTATACCTACACATCCACATCGTGACCGTGGAAGCGATGTTTTTCTGTGATGGTAACGCAGTATGTTTGCTTGGTTGAATAACCTTCTGATGAGAATTATTGACAAATTTTTCCTCCACATTAAATGCGTGCGATTTTGTCTGTTTTCTTTTCCCCAAAATTGATAATTTGATTACTTTTTTCACAGATTATTTCACGGTTTATCTTTATCGCGTGGTTATTTCTGCGACGTTGATGGGTACAGAGGAGACGCGCCAATTGTTCGAAATTGGCTGCAATTAGGGGCAATGAATGCCACTGTGATTTTGCGCCGCGAGTTTGTATCTTACTTTTATTAAATTGCACAGGGTCGACACGACGTCGCGCCATTTGTGCTAAATTCTTAATTTTTTACTCCGGCTAATGGTACGGTATACAATATAATAAGTGCTTCTGAATTCCCGGGAAACGAATTATGCCTGCGACAGCTGCTCGTACTGAGAAAAACCCTTCGTTAATCTTCTCAAACTACAACCATCTAGCGGTCCATTATGTATCACTAAAATCGATAGATTTCGAAATCGTTTTTTTACCCGGTAAAGTGCTCTAAGGGATACTAACGACTATGCCACGAATAAATCAAAAAGCTTTGTACTTTCTTATTCGTTTTATTTCAAGGATTTTGACTTCTTTACAATGCAGGGAAGGATTTCTAACTCTGGAAGTTCCAATCAGATCAGATTTTTTTCTTCGTTCCCTGCGTTGATATATATTAAGGAGGCTCTAGCACAAAGGGCCGATTTGTGTGGGGGCTTACGCGAGGGCCTCTATTTTTACAGAATACCGCAAGTTTGTCATAACACAGTTGCTTCCGATCAAATTATTGTTAATTCCATGAATAGATTATTAATTTCGCGCCACTGAATAAAAACCGTGAAAGAAGAATAATTTTACGGTACGATACTGCATACATAATTATGGCAACCCCGCGGTTCTCTATCTCACTTTCTCCGGTGCTAGACGGACGGAGGTTCGATTCTCGCGCAGGCGCTCTGCCATCATATTTCGGTCTCGCTGCCGAATTTCTACGCGGTTCCATAACCTCTCTAAATTTCAAATTTTTCGAGACTTTGACATCGAATATCTCATAATATGAGTCGGTGACCCCATACTGTATTGTTGCATTTGCAATCCTCGCGATCTAATCAACATTACTCTAGTTTTTCGTAAACATCTGTGTAGTAAATGTAGAGATATCAATTGGCCCATGTCTTTCGAGAGGGATCCTGCCATAAGGCCCGTGCTAAAAATTCCAATTTCAACTATTTTTATCTTGCTTATTTAGTCGGTGACCCGGTCTGAAATCTCGCATACGTGAGAATGGGTACTTGATTTATAATATACTAAAAAATAATTTTTTTCTGTGCATGACCCGTTCGTGCTAGAGCCTCCTTAAGGAATTAAATTTTTTAACAGAAGTGAAAAAAAAAGATGTCTCCTGGGCAAAATAAGTTTGCATAATTAATTAGCCATATTGTTTCAGCGCGTGACTCGCTACCGTGTCTGCTGAGCCATGTAACTACTCTAATTATTAAATTTTTCAAGGGCTGTTGACTTAGCATTCGGTATACTTCCGGTACATTATACATGTTTTGTCTAGACTCCAGACTCCAGGTCTAGCACGATGGGTTGGATTTTTTTTCGAACACTACTATGGCACGCTTCGTGCGTATACAGGGTGTTGGAAATTTTATACCCCACAGTTAATTTTCCATCATGTGGTGCTTTTGTCAAATCTGTTTCATCGGTTTGAGAGTATTACCAAATCGAGGGCGAAATGATTAGTTTTTATTTTGTTATCAATTTCTAATCATGTATGATGAATATTGATTATGAAAACAAATATAATAATATGAACTCAGATAAAATTTGGTATAGTTTAATTGTGACAAAATCTAGATCTAGTTTTATAGATTTTTATCTTATCACGTCACAAGAAAAGCATTGCTCACGGATCGATAACAAAATTTAATCAAGTAGAGAAGAACGAACACGAAACAGAAATTACCATCACCAATAATTGATTAAAGTTGTACGTCGAATTCAACTGTCGAGTCTTGTAACAATTCATTTTCAATGGATTGAATCCTGATTTGAACATGACAAAAAATCGATGCCTTTGACTGATGAATGCCAATATCAAACACCCTGTACATCGAGAAGAGAGAAAATGTGAGAGTAGGACAGAATAAAAAGGATGAAATAAAATGATGCAGTTGAATGCAGCCAAGGCACACCTATGTACATAAATATATGTATACGCACATCGTTCTCTCCCTCGCATTATTTTTCTCTTTTATTCTCTCTTTCTCTCTCTCTCTCTCTCCATACGGACGTGTACAAATACCAAGAAACTCGCGCTACATACATCATTCGATGTGCATGAGGGTATATACACACACTCGTACAGTTATGCATGTGTTGTTATATAGTGGGGGGGTTGGACAGATGTTTGGTCCACGCGCTAGGGCTTAGTTCTCCATGGGGTGCCGTCCCACCAAGTACGAACTACCCCATGGTAGACCACTCAGTTTTCTCCTCATGCCAGGAGCGGGTCTAGCCATCCTGGCATTGTGTAGTATTAAATCAAACAGTCCGGAAGTACTTTTGTGATATTACATTTACCAATGAGGATATACTAAAATTGGATTGTTCAAAAATTTTTAGAGTTGTGAAATTGTGCTGTGTCTGATCATCCATCGCTGAATAATTGTCAGAGTAAAATCTGCAGATGATCCGCTTGAAAAGTGCGAAAATAATCGCGTGGAACGAAGAGTATATTGTCTGTGTAAAAAGTTCTGCATATAGCCAGGCTCCGGATTATCCAGCTCTTGAGTGAAACCAGACGTTGGATTGATTATCTGTTCTGAAGTCGATGTAACATTTATGGGTAAAATAAAATATTCAATTCCTTAACGCGTTTGAAGGTAGCCACGAGACGACGTAACGAGGCACTAATATGTAATTAAATGATTGGTTATGCGTTTTTTACGCAACGTAGAAAGCCGGAAGACGATCGGTTCGTGCATTGAATTAATTTCCGATAGCTAATTAACTCGAGAAATTTGAGGATTCTGGCGAAGATGAAAGTGGTCGGAGCCGATACACGATAAATATCCAAAACCGCTAACTCTATCGGAAGTAACAAACTCGTTTACCGCTCGTTCATCTTCACTTCACAAACGTATCACCAACGGAATGTCATCAATACCCGAATATTCAGCACATTTATTGTGCCACAAATAATACATGATCATAGCTGTGATCTCTGCTCAATCATCATTGCCATGTAAGTTACACGCCTGCATCACAATACTTCTTCATGCTAATAGACATGTTTAGTAGAAGCACGTGGTGTGAATCGACTTTGATAATGACATCAACATCTAAAAGTTTAATGAGCAATGAAATATTTTAATTTCATCATATACAGAAAGCTAGAAATTATTCTAAGTTTAGCGCCTTTCTCCGAGAGACATTTGGACCGTTGCCAAGAATCTGATGAGTTTATCGGCTTCAACAACAAGCCGCGATTCTGTTTATCAAATGACTGGTTATCGGGTTGAATTGTAAGTTTCTGTGCAATTAGGATAAAACCATCGGCCATTTATTATTGCCAAAAAAATATTCCATACCGGATTTCTGAAATCGTAGATGTTATGGCAACGAAAGGATCAATCTATGGGTGATTTAGAAACTGATTTTGTCACGCAAGACTCATTAGTCTGTAACGATTCTGTTTTTTCAGATTGAACGTTAAGCCGCCTGAACGTTGATTCCTGAATTATTAAAAATTTTGCAAAAACTTTCAGACTGGAGTTGAATTCCTTGCTAAAAACACGTCATCCAACAGGCGGTAATTACTGCCAGTTCCTTAGGCCATTGTAAGAAGCCATTTACTTGACCAAACTGCGCCCTGTAGACAGGGGCGATTATCGATTTCGTCTGGACAGTAGCCCTATGCAGTGAACCCTACGGTCTTGATTACACCCTCGTTCTTCTACGATGACTACTCCGATGAACAAAGTTCGGACTGTCTATTTGAGCAGCGTGATTCATACAAGACTGCCTGTAAGGAAGTTGGCCCGGCATAATTGACTTTGTGAAAATTTCCGCCCCGCTCTTTCGGATTTTTAGAATCCACTGTAAATTCAATATCCGTCATTCTGCGAAAGGAAACAAAAGAGGTTTTCGATTAATTCGACGGTGACACAGAAGGCATCCATCCTTGTGGCTTTAGCCGGAACATAAACCGTTAGACGCATAAGTTTGTAGATTAATTTTCAGTTCGCGTACGTACCCAGCGTCCTAGCTCGACATCCTGTCCATGATCCCAACTGGAACTCTGAAACTAAAGACCAAAGGACTGCGTAGACGGGAACAGACAAACAAAGTCACGTCAACGTCACCCCTAGAATATCAATGCGTTACGAATTGTACAAACATCTATGACAACTGTCCGACATAGAACGTGAGCGGTTAACAAATCCCATCTCTTTTTAGAACAACTTACGGTGAACATATTCTTTTCCAAACAATACTAAGACTTTATCGTCTAGAATCTCCACTGATCTGCATGTGCAAGGATCTGCTATCGAGATCCATGGCCGTTTGATGGTTCATGGCGGTGATATCGACGGAGGAAGGTATACGGCACGTTGGATCACGTAAAGACAGTACTGATCGATTAAGATGCAGGCCTCATACCGGGTCAGTTCCATCGGTAATTTCCAATAAAGTTATTCTAAATTGTGACTGGGTCAGTATGCCATCAGAATTTTATTGGCTCATAGCTGAGAAACGAATTTTTGGTACTTTTATTACATTCTCAAAGACCTACGATGCAGAGACTGCAGAGCCGCGTTACGGTTGGCCAACATCCATTTTATGCCCCAGTGGGCGCGTTAACGAGAACTATATACTGCCACCGATCAACGATCAATGACCGCTCCGAACGCGACTCGTAATCTAACTGTAGCAGGCCTTTATACCTTAATCCCAGTACCGATCAACAGACATCGAGACTAAACTTCCACTTTCTACCTTTGTGATAATCGATATATCAATTCTCCACATTCTTAATTTTTTGTTCAGACGGTTTTCTTCGAGCTACTAACAGACATTGCAATGCGAGTATGTAAGTTTGAGTTTAAGGCACGTAGCCATAATCGTTAGGTCGCGTTTGATATGGCCGGAGTCATGAGGGTCCGGAATATATAAATAGTGGTTTGGCCTCGATATGAGGAGTGCATGTATTTAAAAATAATTCATGAATGAGCCCACGCGATGAGTTCGCCCTCCCACGTAAAATAGGTAAAGGTATAGTCTCGGATTATAGTGTGACGGTGAGCGTTAACGCACGGGCAATCGGTTTTTAGACTATAGCTAGAAGTAGTGGTCTAAAAGCAACTAGCCAGAGATAGAACATAACGGGCCCGTAGCGAGTAGGTCGATGCGTCCAGCAGTTGACACCGATTGGGACATCGAGAAAAACGCATAAATTAACCTTTAAATACCTTTATGGGTGGTCTATGTCTGTGGTTAACCTCTGTGTGATGCCGTTTTGTAAATTTTCTCTGTTTGACAAGCGGAAAATTACTTTTCCGATCAAGCATATTATGCTATTAGTCAAATACTTATTTCACACGAATCAACATTCGTATTACCAGTCGGCAAACACTACGCGAGTACCATCGCAAACAACCAAACAGTCTATGAACGAGTCTGTTTCAAGTACGTTCATACAGGCATTATTCAGCGCAAACACCAATGCTCCAATTAACCAGGTTTCGGTATATCCGTTGGATAATCGATTCACTTCAGAGTCGGAACGATGAACTTGATATCTTGGCTTGTGACGATAAAAATTTAATGAAGTGTCTAGAAAATCCTGGCGCTTTTATGACATCATTTATTTAATATTCAAAGTGCTCTTTCTTGACACCCTTGAGACGAGACGAAGGCACTATGCTCTAGTGTATATGAGGCTTAATTAACGCGGTGCAAGCTGTTATAACTTTTTGAATAATCGGTCATCATCAACAAACTGTAATCTGACGAAATGTTTGAACGTTATTGAACGTTGTGTATCGATCAATTTCGTAACGGCTGCTAATCATACGATCATTGCGTCGCTTCTATAGACACGGAAAAGAACCTTGCCTGACTTGAGGTAATAAATCTTCAGTTTCTGGATCTGTTTTCTAATCTCGTTTATTCACATTCAGTCGAGGTATACGCTAAAGCGACGATCATATCTACCATATCCACTTTGGGCTACAAAGAGATTCGTGTCAACTGCACGTTGCACAGCGTACCTAAGTATATCTCGTTTGAACGCAAATTCAAAGTGTATAAGTGCTCAAGCGCAGGAGAGAATCGGAACGCGCGAAGGCAAATGCAGATTTAAAGACAGAGACACGACGTTTACTCGCTTACTTACTTACTTATACTTACTTACATACTTCCCAGTTTTCTAGATCGTCGTCGACGCCATATGGCTCGATATCTATTCTGGTGAATTGGAACAAACTAATTTTAATTATGTTCACTGATCCGTGACGTGAGACTGAAATCCCATCTAGTCTCTTTCACATGGCACAGCAGATTTGGCGATCTGGTCAAAGAGGAGGATAAACAGGGTTGAATTTTGGTAACGGGCTGCTTTCGTCTTTGATCAGGTTTTTCCGAAATGTCAATTCGCGTTGTGAGCAGGGTTCTCTAAAACCTGTCACGCGAGTTTTGTTTGACAGTAGACACGCCTAACGACTGAAAATATGTCCCGTCGACATTTGCTCCGACGTTTGACGCGTTTCGAAGAAAAATCGACGTCGTGAGAGCACGAAGAAAGAGAAAGATGAATCCACGGTTGTTTGCCTTGATGGTGGAGCACATGCTCCTTCACGGGCAGACACCAATGCTGCAGCCTCGCATCGGAATGCGTTTACCGCAGTTCGTCCCAGCCGTCGACTGGTTTTCCGTAAAAATGATCATTTCGATTTTTTTTTTTCCAAAGTTGAAAGAATATATGAAACACATCGCGTTAGTAGCTTCGTCGCCGCTTGGACTGTCACAACCTTGACGATCCTTTTATCGCTAACGAATAACTATTCATCGTCAGTCCTGCGAGACTGAATAAATTCGCTGCTTTTCTGCAACCAGTCTTCGTGATAGCAAGGAATGCATACATCGAGGATACCTCTTCAAGGCTCGCTATAGGCGATTGACGTCACATCCTGAATCGAGCCACGACTCCAAAACGTGAATCGGGTTATTTGGTCGGAAGTACTTATACGAAACGTCACGTAGCCGCGGCCAGACATTTGTTTATTTTAATCGATTTTCCAAGGAAATTTATTGTACGTCCTCAACGATTCAAAGATCGCATCAGAAGTGCAAATGCTTGCTTCCTCGTCTGGAGAACCTTTGACAAAATAAAATAACAAGAACTTGGCGTTCAGTCTGTTGCCAAGATTCCAGACTAAAATCCCATCCTGGATAATTGGGTGCAAAAATTACCTTCACTATTACTTCTTCGAGCACCTACGATTTTCACACACCATTGGGTACTGGTTTCTCTAGTGGCTTCGCTCAAGACAGGCGTGGCCTGGCAAAAATGCGTCCTACCTTTCGCGGTGACCTACTGTCGTAGAGGTCGCCGGACGCTTTGCTCAACAACGCCAAATAAAAGTAATGAGGTAAAAAAAAACAAACAAAAAAAGAAAGAGAGAGAGATACTCCAAACTGGAGAATAACAACGGAAAAAAAGAAGAAAAATGACACAAAGCGCGTGTACGCGAATAATTGAAATCCTCTTAGTTATGTATGAAGATACTCTGAGACACGGCAAACTCCGAATTGCACTCAAGGCAGTTTCTCTTCTTAACGATTAAGATAGAACCTATGAGCCGGTGTCGATTGCTCGATTAGCATAAAAGAAATGCCATTCCTGATCCAAAATGTACTATGTAGGAGCAACGGACAGAACGGCGTTGATACTTAATGGCTTTTGATCGGGATTAAGGTAGTTCTACACGTACACGTATCAGCCAAAAGTTCCGACCGCAGCGCACAGTGAAGCCCGCTTCTCACATGGTGCCGTCGACTAAGAACTCTTGACAGAGCTTGTACACTCTGCCCGTCCTACACAATCACACCTCATGCACGGATAGGTCCCCTACACAAAGTTACCGCGCGCCGATCGCTTCGTCGCAGCGAACACAGTGCAACTGAGCGAGACAGAGAGTGTGTTTTGGTTCCGCGTCGAATAGAATTAATATTTTTCGTGAGTCGATATCTCCGAAACTAAGCGGTAGAAAATTGTCATTTTTTTTCAAATTCATCTCACAATAGTACTGCACACACCGTTAGTTTTATTTGAACATTGTAAGGTCCGTTTAGCGTCTATAATGAAAAATGTAAACAAAGTCCTATCCGCTCCCGTGTTAGGTATGGGCGTCGCGTACAAAACGACCGATTTTTAATTGCAATTATCTCACAAACTAAGCGGTGGATTGAATTAAAAATCTAGGAATCGGTTCATGAAGGTTGTGTCTACACTATACTAAAATTTCAGGCAATTCGTAAGTAGTTCACAAAACTGTAGAACTACCTTAAGTACGCGCTGACTGCTTAGTGCTTGGGAATTTAAAATTATACCTTACGTAGTTTGATAGCTAATTGATCAACTGCTATTTCGACATTCATTTCCAACGCCACGTGCTTCCCACATTCCAAAGAGATTAAGAGGTGACACGTTACCTCCTTTAATGCACTCTTCAGGCTTCCCACGAGATGAGATGATGAGGTTATCTTTTACTTGAATAATTTACTGCCGTTAAAATCTGGGGCAAATTTCAACGTCAACATTTTTGAACCAAGATTATCATAATCGACTTTGGTTCATCCGTTGAGCATAATATAATAATTATCTGGATTGAACTTCATTGTACTCTATAATTTCGGTACTTAATTGTTCAAGGTGAACTTCAATCAGAAGAATTCGTCGAATAACCAGAGAAAAAAAAATGATCGGCTTGGTTTAATGAGGCAGGCAGGCCAACTGGGCTACACGTTGAAGTATCAGTCTTTATTGATTCAGTCCTAATTTGAGTGATCCATTTACCGGATAATCACTCCAATTCACAATCTGCTGTTTTAAAATTCACTCAATTCTTGCAGTGGAAGAGTTTACTATGCCACTGCCCCAAAATGATTTCTGGTATTTAGATCACCGTGAAAAACTCCAACATCTCGATATTCACGTACATCATAACCACCCTGCAATTAATCTGCTCGTCAAGATACACGATCTAAGATGAGGGATGCCTGGAAAATTCTGGAATAGAGTAAAAACAATCTTCAACGAAAGGTCTCGAGGTCTGCAGCTCCCCTCGAATCAAAATCCAATTTTCTTGCCATTTCCTCTCGACCCAATTTCTAATTTCTCACTTTACGCGGAAAAATACTACAAAGTAATAACCATGTCAATGCAATTCATCATTCTGGCGTAAAATTGAAGCGGTTTACCTGGTTCGTGTCTTCCCTGAGGATTCTTGCATCAATGCATCATCGTGCATCCTGATTATGTCTAGGTTCGTTGCAAGAAGGTTAACATTAGCACGCTTTGATTCCATGCTTCCGTTTTCCCTCGCCGATCAGGAAGGCTGAGAGTCACTATGTCCCCTTCCTTTTTCCTGCTCCCTGATCCCTCTTCCCTCTGCTCTCCTGGCCCCTGGCCCATCGGTGGTCCCCATTTCTCCAGTAGAACGGGGGCTTACCTCTGCAGGTTGTGCCGGTGTCTTTCCACCTGCCAGTCGAATCTCCAGCCGCAGAGTAAGCGGTTACCTCGGTCTATGCGGACGCTGACTCGAAATAATCGTGTCCATTCTATTTTTTTTTTTTATAACTATTGATCGATTGTCAGATTCGATTTCGAAAGTCGATCGGGTGATAAACGTGACTTAAAAATGAAAGACTTAAAGAACGTTGAGGCGATTTGATATTGACCGATAATATACTGTGCCAGTGTAATACTGAAGTGTTCAAAACTCCGGGTCCTGGGGGACCGATGGTTTCGAATTCGCGTTTAAATTTCGCGGGACCTCACCCTCAAAGCCCCGATAAATTGCGAGTCGTTTAGAACTAGAGAGAACAAAAAGGTTTAGAGACAATGGGATTAAAATCTCTCAACTCCTTCCATTTCCTTTGTCGCTAAAATTAAATTTACCACCGGTAAAACCCTTTATGCTCTTAAAATTTCATGTGATTTTCAAAACGAGCGAGGTGGTTCACCGCAATTTTATTCGTTGTCTGTTTCATCCGCTAAAAGGCACTCGGCAGTCGCGGGGTTGAAGAATTTGAATCCAGCGGCTTTTCAGCTCCCCTTAAATTTACACGCGTATTACCGTCCCGGTAATCATTTAATTGCTTCAGATCAAATTTCGCGCCGCTAAATTTCAACTCAATGAGCCACGTGTCTCGCGTTAGACGTCAAACCGTGTCATTATCTGTTTAATTAATAGTGCCACATGTGTTATTCATATTTGATAAGAGACTCTCACTACGTATACTCGAACATCAGTGTTAACGAATAACATAAACCAAAATCGTCATGGATACCGTGATAGAAAAAATGGGGAAGTTGAATCTGGTAAATTATGAAATTTCTTTCATCGTTATATATTATATAAATGGGTGTTGAATTTGCAACGTCCTTTCGAATTCTCAAACAGATTACGGTATGGGAAGTATTTAATGGTTCTTTAACCACCAAACCACACACTTTCAAAACTTTCAAAACTATGTAATTACGTAGCGATCCGGCGTTGATTTGCAGGGTTGTGGTTACAGCCAGGATTCATTACGCCTTTGGTGTATAAATACTTTTCTTTTTCTTTTTAAAATATAGTCTGGATACAGTCGACGAATATACGTTTATAGACATCGAGGTCTTGCGACTAGATTCATGAGGTCACGTGCTGCGAGTACTTCAAATATTCAATTGCGATAAAACGGGGTAATTGCGATGATAATTACTGAGGTTTAACGACGACTATCAAAATCACGAGACACTGGACGTTATAAAATGAAAATTGAGTAAATTAGCGGTGAATATTATAGCGTTGAGTTAACGCTCTCACCGAAGATATTTAAAAAGTGAAACTCATACCCACCTTCGGTCTATTGTGATGTTTAGGCAACGTTAGATTGCCTCTAATCGCCCCCTTTCTGTTTAGTACCTAGTTAACTAATTACTAATGAAGAAACAAGAGCGTGGGTAGGTGAAGCGCCAGAGTGTCTCGTGGGTGAACAAAGATCACACCGGTACTAATTGATAATTAATTAAACCGGTACGGCGTGTAGAATCCTGAGATCTTCGGGAATCTCTCGCACTAATCGTCTTGGAATGAGAAATACTTTGAAAAAAAATGTGGGAAATCCAACGGAGAAAGCTACGATAATTCATTTTCCATATTTTTGGCATTACATAGCGAAAGGTTTAGTAGATTTTTTTTCTAAAGATATTACTTTGTGTTCCGAAAAGTATACCATAAGGCCCAGGTGGAAAAAAAAAATTTGAACCGTTCCGGTTTTTCGTTCTCAACGATGACTTCAACAGACTTTAGGATGCAATAAATTATATAATCTTCTATATTTTGGAATCAAAATTGATGTGCGTTTCCACTGCACCCTGAAAAATATCGACAATTATGTGTGACCGGAAGTTCATGTGCTAATAGCTTTTGAGAACAAAGAGGAGAAAAAAAGAAGCCACCTTTTTCCCGTACTTATTTGAATTGCCGAAGACTAGATTATATTATATATATATCTTCTGTTAGCTCGAGGGTAATGGGTAGCGTGAAACGTTCCTGATCTTCACCCGTCAAACGTGAATATCCTCCACAGTTATTCCCCAAGGGCGAGAGAAAGAGGAGAGTTGATTTTTTTTAAATTAAAAAAACCCTTTTTTCGCACACAAACTCTCTTTCAAAGATAAAAAAACGGTACTCTTTCTACCACTAGAGGACTCGAGTATAATGGCGTGTAGAGAGATATAATAACACCCTGCAGACTCCCGTAGGTAGAGGGAGGAGTCCGTTCTTCAATCTTTTACGTCACTTTTCAATGGAATTCATGAATCTAAATTAAAAAATTAAAACAAATGAAAAATCCTGGTCTGTTCTTGAACCAATAATTTTGATGCCGTCGGGGCATGCATTTTGGAACGGCAGACCGAAGCCGCTAGCACGTGGTACGTTAACTCGAAAGTTCACATATGCCCGAGGGTATATGAGCCAAAGGCCGGTTTAAACTGTACGCTCGTATGTAGCGTACTCAATGTACGTACCCGTTGCACTTTCAATATTCGTTATTCGTGTCAAGAGGTTCAACAATTGTGTAACGCGGCCGCCGCGTCGAGAGAAAATACACTTAAATGTATTCATTTTTTAACGTTGTAGCCCCGGCTCTCCGTACATAGCGAGCGGGGAATTGATTTTATCGTCGTACCGCAACACCGATGAAAACAAAACAAAAACAAAAAATTCAAATTGTTGAATGTAAGAGCTCATTCGCTTCGCTGAGTAAACAATTTCCGATTTATTATGGCGAAGGGATAAACTTTTTACAGGCTCTCGTGATTCACCTATAAGAAAGCATCGATATTCATGTCCCTATTTTTTTTAATCAGGTATGAGATCATAGCCGTGTGATCGATCTCGAAAAATATCTATTTCTTCCATGAGACGTTCCTTTCTGCAAGCTGTAATTTGGCGCTCCGTTGAACGGGTTGAAAAGACTTCCCGATCAGGCTATAAGAGTGAAGAAAAATTATGATCAGCTCGGAAGGCGGAATTAATTCGGATGCAATTAGCGAGCGAAAGCTGCGTGAAACTGACCCGGGAGGCAACTATGCCGTCACTTTTGCAGCTGTGCATTCGCGTATAATTATACATGTATGATACTTTATTCAAATTGAATGCTGGATCATCCGCAGACGGTACGAGTGTTCCACGAACGATGAAATTTAATTATTTATCATCGTCTGGATTTAAGTTTAGACCTACGATTTTATATTCCTTATGGAATCCGAGTCTGCGACGATATACATAACATAACAACGTTCACCTGACAACAGGGAGCGCGGGAATGCGTTATGCGTTCAAAGCAGGTAGTAAATTATGGACTATGCGTATGTATGTGTGGATACAGTAGACATACGAACGAGTACACGAGAGACACTTCGTGCACGTACATACGATAAGGACTCGAGCTTCAAAGATAACAATAATTTACCACAAACTTCGTGTACATAATTTGAAAAATTATAAAAAATACTCACGTCTGTTTGCAAGGTAAAAGATTGCACGTTATGCATTCACTTCATTATCCGCAACTCTACACGTGAGAGATATCGGCGAAAGAACACGCAGACGCGTTTCGTAGAGTGTACGACAAACTATAATTATCCTGTGTGTGTACCACGCCTATTAGGTTATGTCACGGAAAGAATCTCCGCATTCCTCAATCAAGGAATGAGGAAGAAAAAAAATACCAGTGTTTTTAACCTTATGTAGTAATTGTCAATTACATTTATTATAACAGCAACAAATCTGCGACTGCAGTGACTAATCAGTGTAGAAAGTTATGTTTTGTGCAGAATATTCACGGAAGTATTGTTTTTCCTGTGTATGTATCAAGATCATTCTTTCCAAGCTTTCATACATTGTGAGAAATTACATTAAATTTGGTCCAAAAGATCAATTCAAGTATTTTGTTTTTACTGATGCGTGTCCAACGATTTTTTCCCCTGAAATTATTCTTTCTGTGTTTCTCTATCCAAAAAACGGTGAAACAATGTCCTCAATACTGATAATGTAACATAATTTTAACGTCCATAAAATTTATAGACCAGTGACGAATCGACACGACAGCAATGAAGCGTTGATTGCTGAATGGTTTCGAGGTGTACTGTATATATGAAGCTATAATATGGCAATTGTGGTGTTTCATCTACTAACAGGTTGATTTCAAGTTAAGATATCAGCGTGTAAATTAACCAGTTACGTAATTAAATAGTTGGATATCACGGATGGTCCGGTGGTTATTATCCGCGGATCTTTATGCCATTGCGTGACTGTTTTCACTTGACAGTTGACCTGATAGCGCAGTGGCTTCAAATGTCAACGACGCAACACTTGAAAAATATTTATACAAATTTTATATGTATTTCTTTTCTGATTGTAGAGAATTCCAACTTGTCCGGTGAAGAAACCTCCGCCTCTGAAAGAGTTCGTGGGTCGCTGCCAGACAATGCCGTCGAGGGTGAAGAAGTCGTTCTGCGGTTGCCTGCAGGTAAGGCGTTGCGTCTGTGTCGCACCCGTTATTACGCCTCCGCGCAGTCACTCTTCGAATATCATGAATTAATCAGTGACCAAAGTTATACATTATATTTAAATCACATTCCCGAGACAATTATTCGACCCTCCCTTCACATTGTACTTGTCTCTATGATGCAACGCGATAATCAAAATTAAATAGAAATAATTACCATAATATTATCCTCTGGTAAAATATCGCCTCCTGAGGTCTTGAAATTTGAACAGTCTGACGATTTTCAAGAATTCTTCAGAAATTACCGGATGAGTAGTTTCTCGCTAGAAATTTCGGAATTATGACCAGAAATGGGATGGATTAAATTATTTGCTCAAAAAAAATGTATACTAATAGTTATGATAGTTACGAAACTTTCACCTCAGCTATGATAATTAGTTATTCGATCATTTATTCACTGGATTCAGTGATTCAATCATTTTTATCCCCCCGTCTCGACCGTTAGAGTGGAAAGGTGGCAATTATATGAGAGTAATTCCAGTTAAATTGAAGATGATTTTTGCACAGGAACTTCTTTGAACATTTCTCTTTCCTTTCTACATTTCCGAAATCAGAGACATCTTCAAACACGCGTACCCTTATATAGTAAAAAAAAACTGAAAGGAAAGTACCACTACAAATACTTTCTCAGTATTTGCCTCTCAGCTCGTCAAGGTTGTGAAGAAAATAAACGATCTCGTGAGCATGCTGTTTACTGTTGGACTAGCTTAGACATTCGCTATTTTAGCGCAATCAAATGTTTACACTCATATTTATCTCGCTGATGGTCTCTGGATTTACTCGTCGCGCCTCGTACGCATTGCAGTTATCTAAATTGTTTCACGCTGCAACAGTCTGTTGCAGAGCCTTGTGCTTTCAATCTTATAACTGTCAGGAACAATAAAAAGCGTCGCGGAAGGAATACGAAAAATTCTGCAAGTCACGATTGAGATGTTGCACAATCAGGGTTACCCATCAAAACATTCATTTCTCTGGTGCTCACGTGCCATACGGGAATCTTCTCGCTCTGTGCAACAACCCGTTTTTATTAGGCTTAGCAACCGGAAACTTGTAACGCTGTTTGTGTTCATTGCCCCGTGTTGGCAAGCTGGTGCAATTTTCTTCGACGGTACGACGGTTAGACAAGGTTCTTGATTCCGCATAAACGTGTAGCCACGTCCATTACCGACCGTACTATATGTTTATGGAAGATGGTTTCGTGACGCTGTTTCAGGTGGTCAGTTTAAACACATCCGCTCCTTCAGTTATTTGCTTTTCGATCGCGTACCTGCTGCAAAAGTTCTTCAGTAAAGACGTCACTGAATCGGCGATTCAATCCGTTAAGATTTACAGTCGATTCGAATGCGCCACGGCACATGAGATCTGAGGGCTGACGAAAATTCCTTCAGGTTTACGCAGTTGCAGACCGTATTACACGACACTTCCAACGCCTCTACACCGCGGCTTTACCCACGCTGCCTTATCTTTTATGCAAACCCGGATCGATCAGCTTACGTAATAATAGCGAAAACCCGTGTTAGCAGTCGTAACGATAATAATCGGCCTTGCTTTCCATCGTGGGCGACACGCGGCCCAGTCTGGGTCAAACGGACAACAGACTAGAATAGATTAGCCACGTTTTACGTGAGACTGAAAGGGAAACTACGCGACATCAGCTAGGCGCGGAATCATCGCGAAAGTGCAAAACGCGATAAGCACGTATCTCGATCTTCTTGGTTGAATAAAGTCCGTGATGAACGGCAGTCTTCGCACTTCCCTGCTGAAAATAAGAAGAGAGTCGACTGCATATTGTAAATAATTCAGTTCAGATAAGAAAATATGCAATATTCAGTACGCGGTCCCGCTTCGTGGGGCCTTGCAATGTCACGGACGCGTCAAGTCTCAAGTTTGTTCTTTCGTCCGATGCGTTTATCCGGGGTCCTTGACTTTCTGACCGCATGCTCCGCTGCGAACTGCATCTTGGTTGCGCAAAACAACAGTCTGCTTGGATAAAACATGAGTTCCATTATTCTTGCAAAAGTCATGATCATTTTGTGAACAATTTTCACTTGAATTCTTCCACTGCAGTCGAAACTCCATGCAGCATCATGGCTCTGATGTGGTCGTTAAAGTTCTTCCTTTCAACAGCACTCATGCATGGTTCACACGTTTCCGCAACACGCGCACATACCATTCGATAACTACAATGTTTATTTATTGCGGCTTTTAGCGGACTATGCACTGCCTAGCCACCTCGGCATTAGCCATCGTATTCCACTGGGCGTAGCTGCACACATGCCGTATTTTACCAGGGTTGATCAGCTGCAGGTAGCCAATGTTGTCTAGGTTGTTAATCTTACTGGTAGAATTTCTGCTCGAGGCTTCCGTCGCGGTTCATCCTCAACTATCAAGTAAGTCTGTGATCAACGAACCGACGAATGATGGATATGCATACGCACACAGGTCCGTTGGTGTATGCCTCTGTCGCTCGGTGGACTTTCTTATAGTCACGTGTGAAAGAACCCGAGGAATCCAGCGTGCTTCTAGCTCCTAGTCGGTCGCCTGACCTTTGTAGTGGTTATTGCCTTGTTGCGGCCGCATCTGCGGCGGCATCCTTTACGATCTACTGATTCTACAATTCCGAGGCGATTAAAAGCGCGTTAACGGCTTCGACGAGAGTTAATTCCTTTTACACAAAGAGATTCTTATTACTTTCAGGATGACGAACCCCCCGAGATCACCTACTGCGTTGTCGAGCATACTGGAACGCTCACGTTGCAAGCGATGACACCGACGTTGCCGATGCCAGCTGAAGAGGAATTAAATAAAATGTTTTTAGAGCTTGTCGAGGAGCTTGATTTGACACAAACCAACAGACAAGCCGTCCTCGCTCTTCCGGCGAACAAAAAATGGCAGATATACTGCTCCCGGAAAGGGAATGGCACCCTGGATAACGGCGGACTGAGAACAACAGACTTGAGTGGAGACCCTGAAGACTACATCAACAGGGTGAAGACCATCGCTAGAGTGAGTCTTATGTTTAGATGAAATACTTCTCTTCGGTGAGTTTAGGATTTTGATTAAAAAAAACCATAAAGTGATGAAGATTGAAAGGTGTTTGACCTCCTCCATCTGCGCTCTTCGTGAAATGTTTTCTAAAGATTGGGAACATTTCATGCACGCTTCAACCCTAGCACATTTCCACTACACTTTTTCCTTCAGCTTTTGCACACTCTGTTACAGCATTCCACGTGTACATTTTATTACACTTAAAATGTTGAAATATCACCTTCGATCCACGCTTTTTGTCACATTATCGCATACTGCGACTGCATCACTTGAACATCAAAATTGTGATTCATTGCACATTTCGTTTGACACTCCATTTTTTCCGGGGCTCTTACTCCACGAAATACTATGCTCCATGATTTCTATAGGCTTTGGCAATCTTCGAAAAGTGAATGTTTCAATTCAAATTCGCAGACTCCATTCCCCGAAGAAGGCGAAGAAGTTTCGAACCAGATGTGCCAGGTAGAGGCACTGAAGACTGCCCTAAGAACACAACCACACAGTTTTGTCCTGAGGTTCATAGAGCTGGACGGACTGAGCGCCCTTCTTCAGGTCCTGGGTACGATGGACACGGACGCTGCAAACAGTAATCTGCACACGAGTGTGATTGGCTGTTTGAAAGCTCTGATGAACAATTCGGTGAGAATCATTTCATGGTTTGTGAGATCTTGAATTCGGAGGATTTTAACGAGTTGCTTCACAAATCTCTTCCAGAACGGCAGAGCCCACGTCCTGGCTCACCCCACAGCCATAAACACGATATCTCAATCGTTGGCAACAGAGAATATAAAGACGAAGATATCGGTGTTGGAAATCCTCGGGGCAGTGTGTCTCGTCCCTGGTGGTCATCGAAAGGTCCTTGAAGCGATGTTACACTTCCAGCAATATCATTCTGAGAGGACAAGGTTCCAGAGCATAGTAAATGACTTGGACAAAAACTTCGGGATTTACAAGGACAATCTGTCCCTGAAGACAGCCATAATGTCCTTCATCAACGCAGTACTCAATTACGGACCGGGTCAAGTCACTCTGGAGTTCAGGCTCCACCTCAGGTATGAGCTCCTGATGCTTGGGATCCAACCGATAATTGAAAAGCTGCGAAAATACGAGAACGAGACGCTGGACAGGCATTTGGACTTCTTCGAGATGGTCAGGAACGAGGACGAGAAAGAACTGGCTCGAAAATTCGAGAAGGAACACGTCGACACGAAGAGCGCTACGGCGATGTTTGACCTTCTCAGAAGGAAACTGAGCCACACAGCCGCCTACCCTCATCTCCTTAGTTTGCTCGAACACTGTCTCCTTCTGCCCCGTCAGTATGAAATCATAAACCGTCTCCTGATTTTTAGTTCAAATTCACTTACATTTTTTTCATTACACTCATTGCAGTCGACTACGGCTCATATCCCCAGCACTGGCTCCTCTTCGATCGGATCGTCCAACAGATCGTGCTGCAGTCCGAAGGTTCGGAAACGACTCCCACCAGGAATCCGGACGTCGCACCGATCGACATAAATGTGAAGGAGATCGTCCACCTCTTGGCGAAGGAGGAAGAGCTGGTTGCAGCCAAGAAGAAGGCTGAGGAATTGGAGAAGGAGAACTCCGACATGTCTTCTAGGCTAGCGAAAAAAGAGCAGGAGTTGGATTTGAGGACGCAGGAAAAGGTAGGAAGTTTTCTTCGACCAAAATGTTTGTTTTGTTCATCATTTCTGACGAAGAATCTTCTGACGAATTATAGGAGGACATGGAGGCCAGCCTTTCTAGAATCAAAGAACGTCTCGAGAAGGAGACTTCATTGCACATAGAGACGAAGCAGAAAATCTCCGAACTCCAGGACAACATGGAGACTCTCTCGCGGCAAGTGAACAATGAAAAGTCTGAAAGAAAGCGTCTGGAGCAGCTTGTGGCCTCGGGTAGTCTTCCAGACGACGCTAAAGCGACTATAAAAATAGTCGAGGATGAAATATCGGAAGTTGAAGCGAAGCCCACGCCGCCACCGCCGCCTCCACCTCCTCTAGCGCCGCCACCACCTCCTTGCCTGATGCCAGCCGCACCACCGCCCATGAAAGTGGAAGTAATAAAGAACGTCCCGCAGCCTGGAAATCCCCTGAAGTCATTCAACTGGTCGAAAATACCTGAGCAGAAGTTGCAGGGAACAATTTGGTCCGAGCTGGATGATACGAAACTCTACAACGTCATGGACCTCGAGTCTATAGACAAGATATTCTGCGCTTATCAAAAGAACGGAGTGCCCACCGAAGGCTCGATCGAAGACCTTAGAAATTTGGGAAAGAACAGGAAGACCATGTCCGTCATCGACTCTAGGAGGGCACAAAACTGCACCATATTGTTGTCCAAGCTCAAGATGTCCGACAACGACATCACCAGGGCCATTCTGTCCATGGACCAGCAAAACATCCTGCATATCGACATGGTTGAACAACTCCTCAAGTACATCCCTTCGTCCGAGGAATCTGCACTTTTGGATCTGCACCAGAAGGACCTACAGAGTAGAGCGGACTGCTTCTTGTACCAGATATCAAAGTGAGTCGATCCTCAACAAAGTCTGTCCTCGCATTTTACTCACCTATTATTCTGTTTACAGAGTTCCTCACTACGAACAGAGACTGAGGTCGTTGCACTACAAGAAAAAGTTCGCCGCAAGCATCGCAGAGCTTACGCCAAGGATGAGATCGGTGCTGGAAGCGAGTCGCCAAGTGGCTCGTTCCCGGAGGTTGAGGAAGCTTTTGGAGTTAGTCTTGGCGTTAGGAAATTATATAAACCGAGGGAATGCCAGGGGTAATGCGGCCGGGTTCCGATTGGCTTCTCTCAATCGATTGGTCGACACGAAATCCTCATGCTCGAAGGGTACGACGCTGTTACATTACCTTGTCCAAATGCTAGAGACCAGGTTCAGGGAAGTCTTGGACATCGAAGAGGACATGCCGCATGTGAGAACCGCCGCGAGAGTCAGTATGGCTGACCTACAGAAAGAAGTCACGAACCTGAAAAACGGCTTGTCTGACGTACAGAGAGAAATCGGTGAGCTTCCACTTCATATGATCTCATTTTCGTACGGCATACATATTCATGTTACTGCGAGATGAGAGGTCAATCGGTGATTATTATGCATTGAAAAATCGCGTAACATCGTTAATTTGGAATCCAAGAAAAGTTATGAGAGATTCTTATAATCTTCTTTATGACCGGAATGATCTCAGCCTATTGATGACTTTTCTCATAGAATTCCACAGGGGTCAGTCACAGCCGCTACAAGGCGATATGTTCCTGCCGGCAATGCGGGAGTTCCAGGCTCAAGCAACGTGCAGACTTGCGGAAGCTGAGGATTTGTTCCAAGATATGAAAACCCGGGTAATAATCTCGACTTTTCTTTCGCTGCATCTCCAATAATATTCAATGCTTGGAGTCTTTTTACATCCTTATCGTGTGTGAAGCATTTAAGACCGTTGATGACTTCTCTAACAAAATTCCGCAACGATTCAATTACAGTTTGACAGAGCAGTCCGACTCTTCGGTGAAGATTCGGCCGGCGTTCAGCCCGACGAGTTCTTCGGAATTTTCGAAAACTTTTTGCAAGCATTAGCGGAAGCCAGACAAGACGTTGAGAATATGAGGAGAAAAGTCGAGGAGGAAGAACGCAGAGCAAAACAGGAACAGGAGGTAGGATAAATTAGTGAATAAATTGACACTTGGGCGAAAAATTTTGGGCAACCCTAGAACCCTAGACTTACTTTTTTTTCATTTTCTAACGCTTGAATGAGGCGAATACAAACCGCACGAATTTCTGGATCGTAACATTGTTCGTAATTGGAGAAAAATGATTTTTGCCTCAGCACAACTTTTACAGTCCTATACAATTTTATGTGAGCTTTCACGAGAACAAATATGATGTTATATAAACTCAGATGAAGTTTGACATAGAAGAACGGGACTTTATCGACAGATTTCGCTGTCTCATCAAAATGTTGAAAATTTGATATAATTTGATGCAGACAAAATCGAGATAGAGTTCGATTGAATTTTATCTGATCACATACCTTAAAAAATTTTCTCGGGTGGAAAAATTTCATAGGACTCTTAAGATGGAAATCTTTTCATTTTTTTTTTCATACGGAAAAGTACTGTCCAAGATAAAGAAAAACCCATTCTAAGTACCATAAAGTGATGAATATGAACAAGAACTTCATTTTTAATTCCTGTACTGTATTGAAATAGACCGTAGTCTAGTGTTCTAGGGTGAAATGTAATTCCAACTTTCAGTACCCAATAAACAATGGCGTGAAATTTTCTGAAACAGCTCAAGAAACGAACGATGGAACGTAAGAATTCACGAGAAGGTATCCTGAACAGTATTTCACTGGGAAACAAGACTCAGACGACTACGAATGGTCAGGGTGACAATAAGGGTGAATTCGACGATTTGATATCCGCCTTGCGCACCGGTGACGTCTTCGGCGAGGATATTGCCAAGTTTAAGAGATCAAAGCGTAGGCCAGTTACCCCCAGTGGTCAGGAATCGAGAAGGCACAGTGCTCACAGGGAAGATTCCAGAGAAAGGCATTAGGCAATACAATCTTTTACTTTTCTCGCTAGGGCCTCAATTCACTCGTTTTTTTTTTTTCACGTCAAGTTTATCAGTGGGAGGCATTTTTTCAATGGTTTTCGAGACTAATATTTTGAGTATTATGAGGAAAATTTTAGTGATGTGAGATCCTTGTGAATTCAGGTTTATCGAAGACTGGAACATTTTTTGAGTGCCAAGATAATTGATCGAGAGGTTTTTTTTTTCGAATGTCATGAGAAATTTCACTGTTCTTGTGCTAGTCGAAAAAACGATTCGAAGTTGAAACTGAATGATCGATTCAATTATAAAAATCAGACAGACGGTATGCGTGATATTTTACGTTGTAAATATAGTCATTACATAGATTTTTTGTTTATAATAGTAAAATTTTCTAATTTTTTCATGAAAAAGGAGAAGTTAAAAAATTGGAATTAGAGAAAGAGATAACGAAAAAATGAAACAATCGAAACAGTCATTTGATTTTAAAGATAAACGAATATATATACTTTAGGATATAGTAATAAAAAATATTGATCAAAATATTTAAGAAACATTGGTGTACGTATACTAATAATATACCTGTAATAGTCGGACCAATTAACTATCGTGGACTAAAGATTTTCTTTTTGATTCTAATTATTCATGCAAGAAAAAAAATTATAATTATACCTGCAGTGCAGATATCGAAACCAATGCTTACGTTAGAGATTACATTTCCTTTCCTTTCCTATGAACTAATGTGTGTATAAATAGTTGAACTCTATAATTACACACAGTTTTGGAGATCCTTCGAAACGAATCAAGTCTGAATTTAATATTCTCTCGTACATAGAAAAATATCGTCAAATAATATTGTTATTGTTCAGGTAAAACGAAAGAGCCTTATGTGCAACAATATGAATTCAACGTTATATGAATAGGTATATGATGAATGTAGATTTCGATGTGTAGAGAAAAAAAAGACGGTAACATTCGATGTTTTTCAAGCTTTTGTACTTTTGTAAATATTCAGTATCGACGTCTTATTGTCATTATCATTACTATTATTATTATTATTATTATTATTATTATTATTATTATTATTATTA